>PVIJ01007911.1:0-78613 GCA_004024925.1 Scalopus aquaticus | reverse complement strand
AATATAGGGGAGCCAAATAAGAAAGCAACATTCAGCAGGGAAGGAGGGGAGGGGGAGGGCTCAAAAGGGGGGAGGAGGGGAGCACGGAGGACTATGGTGATGGCTCCACGGGTGAACAGGTGGTGGTAACTTATGGGGAATACATAATAATGTAAAAGATACGAATAACAAAAATAAATATTATATTAAAAAAATAAAAAATAATAAAAAGAAAATATGTCACAAATTATCCAGATGAAGCCCAGAGAGGCATAGGTGGAAAATACAGAGAAGATAAGTGAGTAGAAGATACAGCAAGAAAATCCAACCCAGGTTTAATTGGTTTAATCCAGGTTTAATCCTGGAAGGAGGCATTGTGGAGTAGAGGCCGTATTTGAAGAGATAATCTTCAAGAATTTTCCAGAATTGATGAAATAAGCCAATCCTTTGATTCAAAAAGCCAAAAGATTTCTAAGAAATCAGAACCTCCACGAACCAGGCTTTTGTTAAGCCAAGGATTCCCTCCTGTGGAAGTCCTTCCTTCATGATAGGCTGTGAATGACCCTCGGGGAGTTGGTGAATTTCTCTACAGAGGTTTTTATTTTACCTTTTTTTTTTTTGGGGGGGGGGGTTTGTTTGTTTTTGAAGATGGGGATGATTTGACCTTGTTTATAAGCTGAGAGAAGAAACCAGTTGGGAATGAGGGGTTGAAAACAAAGGAGTGTTTAGGGAACAGGGACAAAGATTATGAATAATAGTTACCATTTATTGAGCATTACATGTTAGTCTGTTTCAGAAACTTGTCACACATTGATGTTAATTCTTAAAATCATTAATCACAATTTTTATTCAAATATCACTGATATGTTAATTGATGCAGGGAAAGGTTAAGGGGAAAAAGCTTGGTTACATAGCTAATAATTGTTGGCACTAATATCCAAGTTGATGACTTACTCCACAGCTGTATTCATTCTACTCTACCAGGCTCCTTTGAGGCCTACCTGCTGGCCTCGAAAATGCCTTTCCACTTTGTCTGAGATGGGATAGATGGAGAGGATGACTGTAGAGGTGGAGGTGTTTGTAGAATATAAAGAAAAAACTAGGATGTTGAAGTAGTTTTAGACTCAAGTCTTGGTTCTTGTCAAGAAAAAGGCAAAGGATATTATTTGCCAAGTTTGAAGTATGTGGGGATTCAACAGATAAACAGCCACTGAGGAAGATTCCACCATGGGCGAGGGGGAGGAAAGGAGAGAGACAGATGAAAGAGAAAGGCTTGCAGAGGGTCCCTGTGTAACTGGGCTGAATCCAAAGTCCGGTGAAGGTGGCGCCCCCTGGAGGGGGTTGCTGATGAGAATGAATAGCCCCAGGGAAAATGCTAAAAGGTTTTGCAGTTTGGGGTGGCGATTCTGATGAGAAATAAAAAGGACTGAAGGAGAAGGAGATTCAGTCACCATGATGTAGGACAAGAAGAAGCAGCCGCCAGTATGTAGGAAAAGAAAAAGGAGCAGCAGGAAATGTAGCCGCCAAGATTGAGAGTTTGGAAATCAGATGCCAGAAGTTTTTGAGCCACTGGGATACAGAATTTCAGATTGAGCATTTTTGGAATCTTCAGTGACTTTGGGGCCAGCCACTTTGGAGGCTTTGCAAGTAGCGGAGAGAGACGGAAACTGCTCCCCGTTTTTTTTTTTTTTGTTTGTTTGTTTTTACTGTAGCAGAAGGAAGAAGGCAGAGGCCCAGAGTGGGGCCTTCCTAAAATGCGTGAGTGCAGTCTGTTGGGTCGTCTGGCTGCTGTAGTTGCTGTTTTCAGTGTTGGTGGCCTGGTGCTGTGCTGGGGCACCCTGGCAGTTCCGGGAGCATCTCCCGTTGTGTTCTGTGTGTCATCAACTTTGATGCCCTTTCTGCCTGGTATCACCTGGAAGCTCAGAGTGACCAACTCTTGAGAGTATCAATGCCAAGTGCAGGGTGAAAGGCACTCAGCAGAGAATGGGAGTTGAGGGGAAGGGAGTTGCTAATACACTGACCCCCTTAGGCAGATGGCAGGATTGGGGTGAAAGGAAAATTGAACCAAGTGCCACAACCACCAATAACAGCATGTATGGGTGTCCCAGAGGCAGACCAAGGACAATGAAAAGTGGGGGGAAGTTTGAGAAGAAACAGAGTATTTCATAGACTCAAAGTATCTTCCCCCAAATATTTATTAATTACAAAAAAAAATAGTCACTTTATAGAAACCCAGCAGGCTTTGCCTTAACCAAGTAATCTCAAATGCTGTTGTATTAAAAGATGATTGGGCAGGACTCCCAGTACCCAGCAAGGGACAAGTGAAAAAAACAAAACAAAACAATGACTATTATTGTAGTCCTTAAGGGAATAACAACACTATCCCCAATGACCTACAGCTCAAAGCTCTCCCCACCCCAACTTCCCCTGAGTACAAAACTAATGTGTGCTAATGTGTTACTGCTCCCAAAGGGTCAATGAGCTGTCCTTGAGAAATATGTAGTTAACACATGTGCATTTGAATAGGTTTCCACAATAAAAGCTTCTAAAAGTGGGGATTCAGGCTTGGTGGCAGCACTAGGAGGGGGTCTTGGCGGCTGAGGAGGGGAATGTTGGTCTCAAACTAGCAGGTAAGCCTGGTGGTCTGGGTTAGATCCCAACGTGTGCTTCTGGAACTCTGGCCTCAAGACCCGCAGCGTCCCGACACACGTTTCCAGGCCGGTGAGTGTATGTTGAGAGGCGTGCCTGTCCACTTCCTCTCTCGCCCGGGCTGGGTGGTGGGTCTGTGAGCGCCTTCAGCTTGCAACTCCTTCACCCAGCAACCCAGTCAGACCCGGATGGAACTGGCAGGCCGTGGCTCCGGGCACATCTCTCCTGGGCAGAGCGCCAATGCCCTCTAGTGGGAGAACTCTGAGTTCCCAGGGGTTCTGCTGTGCAGACTGCCGCGGACACTGAAACCCCAAGTGCTTGGATGTAGCGATCACTCCTCTCCCTCTAGGAGTGGGGCACAGAGTAGCCCGAGGACGTGGGGTCGGGCAGCTGGGGCTGGGGGAGTGAGGGTGGTGAGCCACCCAAGAAGGCAGGGAGGCCGCCTCCTGCCCCTTCACACATCCGTACATATTCGTGAGGAAACGCATTACTCCTAACGGGGATTTGAGGCAATTACAAAGATTTAAGAGGAAATTACAGAAAGGGAAAAGGACAGAGGATAAAGGCCAATAGAGGGTTATGATTTAAAATGAGTCTTGAGACCCTGTGTAGTTACTAGACCAGGAGACTAGAAATAGGTTGTTAAACATCCAAATCATTAGAGCTTTAAAAAAGAAACTGAGAAAACTCAAGCAGCCTTGATGTACATTCAAACTTTAGCATATGTAAATTCGCATATATAAATTTTTAACACATATAAATTCCATTCTTACTGAATAATTCTCTCTTTTTGTACATTTAAGTGGCCATCCTGAGCTCTTCCTGTTCATTTCTCAGGGGTAACTTAGGATCTTCCTACAAGTAAAGTCTTTATAAATTCATTTTGCTTATACAGTGCAATAGAGCATTTAAATACTGCAGTGTTAAATACTAACGAGCGTGGTGAGCTTCCCTTTTTTGTACTTAATTTTAATGGAAGTAGCTTGAGGATTTCACTGTTTTAGTAAGAAATTCCCTATTGATTTTTGGTAAATTAAAAAAATCATTTAAAAAAATTTTAATTGTGGGCCTCCCTGGTGGCACAGCAGTTGAACCCTGCGTTGTGGAGCTGTTGGCAATGCGCGATGCGTGTTCAAAGCCCGGCTGGGGAGAGTACCACATGGTGTGGAAGACCTCTCCTGCCTTGCCTGCTGCTCCCCTCAGCAGTGTATTTCTGATCTGCCTGTTCTGCTCCCCACTCTGTCTCTGGTGAACCCTCTCGCTGCGCCACGCCTCTGGCCTGTACCCCAGCTTGTATGTATAAATAAATAAATCTTTAAAAAAATTTTTTTTAATCGTGAAAGTGTTCTATTCCTGTGTTATTTAGAGGAAGTAATATAGTTTCCGATATCTTCAGTGGTAACTGATCTATTTAAAATTTCTGTTTCTTTTGGTGTCAACTTGTATTTTCTCAGAAATTCAGCAATCTTCTCTAGATTTTCAGGTTGGTTGCCATAGAGTTGTATGTAATATTACCTTAAAGTCACTTTTCTTTCTTTTGTGTCTGTGTTTTATGGCTTTTCCAATTTCTAATATGGTTTGTATGAACTCTCTCTCCTTTGACCCTAATGGTGCTCATGAGCAATCTATTGATCTTAGAAAAATTAGATTTGGCATAGAACTACCACTTTACCCTGAAATTCCATTGCATATATTTAAAAGAATAGAACGTGAGTACCCAAATGGATATTTGTATACCAATGTTCATAGCAGAAATTTTCATTATACCTTAAACTAAAAACAACCCAAGTGTCTGTCAACAGATGAGTAGATAAGCAAAATGTAGTGTATACAAAAAATGGGAGTATTATTTAGTAAGTAGTGAAATTAATATGTGCTAAACATTTATATATGCTTATTTACATATACTAAAACATGAATGTATGTTGAAAACATTATGCTTAGTGAAAAAGCCAGATACAAGAGTACAATTATTGAATGATTCCACTTTTTTGAGGTATCTACAATAGGCAAATTTGGAGAGACAAAAAGTAGACTAGAGGTTACCAGAGGGAAGGGAGGGAGGGGGAATTACTATTTAATGGGTATCAAATTGCTTTGAGAGATGATGAAAAACTTTTGGGTTTGGATGTGGTAATAGTTATACAACATTGCAATTGTATTTAGTGCTCCTGAATTGTGCACTTGTGAATAATTACAATGATAAATAGTATGTAATGCATATTTTACCACAATAAAAATTAGATTTGAGATTTATTGGTTCTTTCCATTACTCTTTTTCTATTTCACTAATATTGGCTTTTATTAATTTCTTTGACAGGATTGTTTGTAGTTCACTTGTAGTTTCATAAAGAGTTTTTAATTCCCTAATTTTAGTCTTTTAACAATTAAGGCAATTGAGACTGATTTTTCGCTTGGATTTGGTTCAACTTCAAACTACAGGTTTAAATTTGCATTTAAAAATCAGGTTCTGCTTGTATTTCTCAAATATTTGACCACTGTGATGTTTAGCATTGAATTTTATGACTAATATCTCCTAAAAAGATATCTCTTGTCCTTATGAATTATCTCTGTCCTATTTAATGCTTTTAATCTTAAATTTCCCATTGCGTATGTTGTCTTTTCTATTTTCCTTTTGTTTGCATTTGACTTGGTATTTCTTTAATCATTAACCTTTCTATATACTTTGTTTTAGGTATGCTTCCTATAAACATTACATAGATATTAAATTTGGTTTTTCAATCCAATCTGATGGTTCCTACCTTTATATGGAAATTAGCTCATTAACATTTACTATAGCAGTTGATATACTTGATTTATTCTTTCCATCTAATTTTTTTAATTTTTTATTTTTTTTAAAGATATATTTACTTATACATACAAGCTGGGGTACAGGCCAGAGGCGTGGGGCGGTGAGAGGGTTCACCGGACACAGAGTGGGGAGCAGAACAGGCAGGTCAGAAATACACTGCTGAGTGGAGCAGCGGGTGTGGCAGGAGAGGTCTGCCGCGCCATGTGGGATTCTCCCTGGCCAGGCGTCGAACTCGCATTGCACGCAGCTGACAGCTCCACAGTGCTCAACCGCTGCGCCACTAGGGAGGCCCATTTCCATCTCATTTTATTGTTCAATATTTACTTTAGTTTTTCATCTTTTTTCTGACTTGTCCACAGTTTTATTAATTTTGCCCTTCCACCTTATTAATTTGAAAATACTACTAGGCTTTTCTAATCAAAATGTGTATTTCCTTATAATGACACCAAAACATACCTCATACCAACTGTGTGCTCTCTTTGTGTTCCCTCCTCTCCACAGGATAAAATCTTTAAAATGTTTTTGCCTTCTCACTCCTTTTCCAAACTCCTTGGTTTGGAAGTGGATTGTTTTGGTTTCTAAATAATGCTGTTTTTCCTGTATGATAAAAGAGTTCTTACTTAACACTGATATTACAAATTGTGAACCACACTATTGTCATTCATTTAAATATAACTATATATAATGCAAATATTATTATTCAATAACTGACTCCCTTCCTTGCTCATCTTTCCCAAGTCAAATGCAAAATTTACTTACTTGATTATAATACATTCTTGGCATCTGTCATTACCTACCGGGCTCTCCCGGTAGGTAATGTTCCCTTACTCGGGTATACAATTCCTAACCCACTGTCTTTTCTCTCAGTGTCCTTTCTTCTGTTCCTTAGATTTCAGGGGGTTGTGATTTTAAAAATACCTCTTAGCAAAACTGCAGAAAAACGTTATAGCAAACATTGTGATGAATGGTAAAATTGTTTACCTTGAGGTGGAAAACGAGGCAAGGATACCCAATTTCAGTACTTCTATTTAACATATTATCAGAGGTTCAAGTCAGTATAATAAAAACAAATAAAAATTATGTGAGTTTAAAAGGAGAAACTAACCTGTCATTATAGACAATATAATTGTGTAGGTGCATACAATATATTTAGTTAATAAGTGGATTTGACAAGGATGCTGGGATGCAAGGTAGATATACAAAGTGTAGCTCTATATTACTAATTATTATTGCTACATGCATCGGCAGGCAATCCGCTCACATAATGCAGAGCGATAAAAGCAAAGGGTGAAAAAATGCACAGTATGTATCATTCCACTCAGGTAATGTTTACAAAGGACAAGCCAAACCATATTGTTTAAGGTTACATACACAGTTTATTTCAGAAATCAGGCCATATAGAAATTAGGAATCCCTCTCTCTGGTGGCAAGGGAGAAGACTGTCTTCTACAAAAGACACACTGGGACTGGGTTTTAGGGTGTTGGAGTATTGATAATATTATATGCAGCTTGCTGCCTTACAGTGTGTATATGGTTTATAAAATCCTTGTTTTCTGTATGGAGATATAGACCATGTTTATCATAGAAAGACTCAAATCATAAAGATATCAATGTCCCCGAATTAATCTATGAAGGTTATGTTATAAATTAACATAATTTACATAAATTTGGAAACAATCCCAAAGATTATATAGAATTGACAAGTTAATTTACAATTGATCTGTATATTTTACATATACATGTATGTACTGGAGTAATAGATGAGAGAATTAAACAATGACAATCTTGGAGTAGAGAAAATGTTTTTAAGTAAGGGACAAAACTCAGGAGCCAAAAGGGGAAAAATGGGCAAGTGTGAATATATGAAAACAAAATTCTACATAGGTACACACATGGAAGAACAAAATGTAACCCCCCAAAATAAAAATAAAAATAACAAAAGCCCAAATCCTGCATGTAGAAATACCAAACAAAAAATAAAAAGTAAATAAAAACCTAGAAAAAACTTCATATGTAAGATAAATGGCTCATTTCCTTAATTTATTATGAATTCTTATAAATCAAAAAAAGGAAAAAAATGCCCAATAGAAAAATGGGCAAAGGGCAGAAAAAGATACACAAATGGCTGAAGAAAAAAGATGTTTGATTTCACCAATAAATGAAAAATAAACTAAAACAAAAATGAGAAGTTTTTCACTAAGAAATTTCGTATTATTAAGTGTTAGTATGAATGACGGCAAGGTAAACGTGTGTTCTCATGCATTTGTTGGAATTTTAAGTTGTTTTAGAGAACAATTTGGCAGTCTACCAAGATTGGACATGCATCACTCTCTGTCCATCCAATAGGTATATTCTGATATGTGTGTAAAATTCAAACTATAAAAAAAGAAGTTAGACTACATTAGCATTAAAATTATTATATGCCTTAAAAGACGTTGTAAAACATTTTTTTAATCATTAAGAAAATCACAACCAGTAATAAAAAATAGGAAAAGTTTATGGAGAGGAGTTTATATAATAAAATATAAATGAACAGTAAGCATATGAATAGATAACCTAATCTCTAAGCTCATAGTAACAGGGAAATGCAAATTAAAACCATAAAGAAATAATACTACAAGCCTATTAAATTGGAAAACGAGTGTACAGGTTTGACAACAGCAAGTGTTAGAATTGGGAACACAGTCACTCATCAGCTGTGATGAGGGCAAGGCAACTTTCATCAGTAGGAGCATAGATGAATACACTTAATATAATATTAAGCCAATAGCATCCTATACTGCAGTGAAAATGAATTATTTATTTAAATAGCAAATGTGTGTGGCACCATGCGCCAGGCCTATTCTAAGTTCTTTCTAAATACTACCCAGTTACTGAATGACCCAGAGTTAGATTTATCAATGAGTCAACATAGATAAAATCCAAATGCCATCATGTTGACTGAAAATAAGAGAGTCACAGAAGTGTATATCTAGTGCTTTATGACAGATCTGTTCACTTGTTCCCTGTTTAATAGGTTTGTGATATTATTTATGGGTTTAATTTGCATTTCCTTGATTAATTTGAGATTAGAGGTTAGGTCATCTATCTCTTGTTTGCTGTTCATTTGTAGTTTTTATTCCATCAACTCTTGTCCATAACTTTTCCATTAGCCGTTGTAATTTTTTTTTATAAAATCTGAAATAGTTAAAACAATGTTAGCGATTGCTCAGGAATTCATTCACTTGTAATAAAAATATTTGTAGAGAGGTTGCCTCAGGGGTGAGGCTGAGGGTGAGGAGTAGAGAGTGTCTCTGAGGGGCTTCAGCAGGAAGGGTGCTGCGTAGTGATGCTTAAGTTATTCTCTATACATCCAGGTATCTCCGAAGTTGTTCTTAAAACAGTAAAATATAAATATATGAAGGGAAAAACGACCCACTCTTATTTAATTGATTTTTCCCAATCCTCTATGCTTATTTTTATATACTTGTGTTTGTCCCAATAAATACAAACTTGTATTTTGCTTCTTTTTCTTAATAAAAGCATTTCCTGACTTTATTAAAAACTCTTCAAAAAACACTACCAAAGACAGTGGATGTGTTAAATATCCTCATCCGATTCCCAGTCTGCTGACTCCAATTTTAAATAGTCTTTCTCGCTTTTCAATACACAGAATATGTGTTCAAAATTTCTTTTTCGAGGGGTAGGTGGCGGGTATTTAGGACTATTCCTTTTTAAAATTTTTTTTTAAAATTTATTTATTTATGCATACAAGCTGGGGTACAGGTCAGAGGCTCGGGGCGGTGAGAGGGTTCACCAGAGACAGAGTGGGGAGAAGAACAGGCAGATCAATGGAAATACACTGCTGAGGCGAGCAGCGGGCAAGGCAGGAGAGGTCTGCCAGGCCATGTGGGACTCTCCCTGGCCAGGCATGGAACTCGCATCGAACTCGCATCACCGCTGCCGACAGCTCCACGGCGCAGCGCTTAACTGCTGCGCCACCAGGGAGGCCCCTAGGACTATTCCTTTTGATGCATTCCACCAACAAAGTTACAGTAGCAAACCGGATGAGCACTTGAAGACTCACATATTATTCCATTTTGCCAAGAGTTGCACCAAGTCAGTCTCACGCCCACAGCAGCGAATGGGTAACTTAATTTCTTCTGCAATTTAGAGAAAATGAAATTTATTTGTATTATTTTGAGAAAATTTCCCCCGACGGCTTACTAAATATTTGCAAGAGAAAAGCTTTACTGTTGAGGGCACCCGGATCCCGACCCCCTGGTGTGCGCCAACGGAGTGGGCGCAGACTCCGGCAGGTGCAGTTCCAGGGTCCCCTCTTGGATTCTCGGGGACCATCGGACGGTGGCTCTGATTCCGGGAGCCCAACACCCGGAAGCACAGCGAGGTCGTCAGGGTCATAATTTACTTTTCACGACCATTCTTTCACGCCTGAGGAGTTGCCTCGGGTTCTCCCCAGCGCCGGGAGACCTGGGCTTGTATTCAGAGTTGCCTCACAGCCGTTCTTGGGCCTCTTTTCACCCAGTGACACACTGGCCATGGACGTCCCGCCCACAGAGCGGGGCACACAGGGCTCCATTCACCCTCCTCCGGCAGGGTGAGCCGGTGGGCGGGCTGGGCACTCTCCCCATTGTGGCCCCCATCCCACCTCGGGCCACACACAGGCAGGGTGGGACCAAAGGGGTCTTTCCTTTCCCATGGACAGGACTGGAATTTGGGGGGGAGGTGGGAATTGAGGAAGTTGGAAAGGGAGGAGTGAAGGGCTGGGTGAGAATTGGGAGGCTGTTTTTAGAAGGGGGTTAGGAGTGGGAAAGAGGAAGAATAAGGAGGAGAAAGGGAGGGACTGAGGGGAAACCTTCCCCGAGAGTTAGGAACTGAGTGAGGGGAACCCAGAAATGAAGGGCCTAAGCTTTGGAATAGGGAGGGGGAGGGCGCACAAAGAGGAGAAAGAATAGGGGGCACTTAGGAGAGCAATTGGTGGGGACTTTCAGATTGTGCTGGATGTCACAAGAGTGGGAAGGGAATGAGGTAATAGCAGGATGAAAGGAATGTCGGGGTGCCTGAGGCACTGCCAAGCCTGGGCTGCCCTAGGAGGAACCAGGGCATTGGCATTCCTCACGGGCTCTGCCTGGAGCCTGGGCAGGACTAAGGAGAGGCCTGCAGCGCCCTGCTTTGGTCCCAGTGGGGGAAGGTGAGGAGAGGTAGCAATGGGCATTAGCAGCTGGAGAATAGGCTAGGATAGTGCTCCCCAGCCATCAGAAGTGGGCTCTGATGGGGACAAAGATCATTCGGGAAGTGGGGAGAATGAGGAGAACCCACAGCAACTGAAGAACACCCTGCTGAAGGGAGGATATGGAAAACCACAGAGAGGCTTTGGGAAGTCCAAGCGATTTGGGGGGACCAGCTCTCTTGCCCAGCAGAGAGGTGAAATAGATCAGCTATGGTTTAGCCGCGTCATGGGAGACGATGTGGCATTTGAGTCTGGTGTTGCTAGCCCCCTCTTCACCTGCATGGGGCGTGCAAATCCTCTGGGAGGGCTCATTAAAATTCAGATTCTGATTCAGGGCTGACTTGGGGTCTGAGATTCTGCATTTCTCACAAGGCCCAGATGATGTCTGCACTGCTATTTCGAGATCACATCACAAGCAACAAGAGTGTAAGGAATTGTGTATTGACAGGGAGTAATTAATATTTAGGCTTATGGTAAAGTGACAAAATGGTCTATATGACATGAATACCATTTTGATTTTTTAAAGCATGTGTGGTTGACAAATAGACAAATACAGAATACACAGACAGAACAAAGATGCAACGAATGCATTAACTATATATTTTTCCTAGGAAATGGCATTACAAGAAATACAAATTATGTACATTTTGCCTATTTCTATTTTCTTCACTAACATATACTCCAATTGTAAGAAAAACAATTCTCCCCAAACCGTAGAAGCTATTTATTTTTTAAAAAATCAGGCAGAGGTTGACAGATTTCTCTCAGCAGGATTAGTTGCTGCTACTTTCCCCATACTCCCAAGATCTATTTACAGGCTGCACCAGGAGGGGACTCCCAGCCTCAGCACCCCGCCCCCCCCCAAGCCAAGCCAGCATCTGGGCTGACCTGGGTCCTGTTAAAGCTTAGCATAAGCCCTCAGGGGATGTGTACTCACCTGCATGAGCATAAAGGGCAAGGTTCTATTAAGGAAAATTTGTTTACTCTAGAAATATGGCTAAGTTGCAGCCTTAAAGCAACATTTTCTTTCTTTCTTTCTTTTTTTTTCAGAGATTTATTTATTTATGCATAGAAGCTGGGGTATAGGCCAGAGGTGTGGGGGGTGGGTGAGAGGATTCACCAGAGACAGACAGAGTGGGGAGCAGAACAGGCAGAATGACTGAAATACACTGCGGAGGGGAGCAGTGGGTGAGGCAGGAGAGGTCTGCTGTGCCTTGTGGGAAGCTCCCTGGCTGGGAAGCAAACTTGTGCTGCAGTAGCTCTGAGTAGCTTCATAGTGCTGCGACTTAACCCCTTGCGCCACCAGGGAGGCCCAAAGCAACATTTTCTTAATGGATATTACTTACATTGCCGGTGTTATGCAGGCGGCTGAGCCCCAAGACCTCGGTGACAGGGAAAGTTGAGTCTTTCCATTCATATGCCACCTTGCAGTTTATGCTTTCTTTCTGACCACCCCATTTGATCCTCTGAGGTATGTGTTCTCTTAATCTCCTGTTTATAGAGAAACCAAACCTCAGAAAGTTAAATAAGCCTGGCCAAGATGAACATCTGCTGAGACAGAGAACTGGGCTTTTGAACCCCGCCTGTCTGACTCCAGAGCCCTATTTCCTGACCATGGTCTGCGCTCCTCTCACCGGGATATTAGACACAGGTTCAGAAACTTCCTCTTCCCGGTCACGTGCTAACACATTTCTGGGACTGTGTGTTCTCCTGGTTGACCCTGGGGTGATGAAACCTTTGGAGCAGAGATCTGGCTGTAGTGAGGGGAATACAGGGCTCACTTAGAGTGAAGCTGGGCACATGGAGGAGATGGGATCATGGTGGAGGGGAGAGCACTGAGTTTTTTCATTTGCAAGAAGCCCTGTAGCTCTTCTGCCTGCCCGCCTGTGACGATGCAGGTGTTGCTTTGCACACACCTTTCCCTTTGCAAAGCAGCAGCGGCAGCTCTCCTGCCCACCTGTGACTATGCAGATGCCTCTCTTTCTCTTTTTCCTTTTCCTAATAAATATGTCCTTTTAAAATGTAAAAAAATAAAAATAAATAAAAGAAGACCTGTTAGCATAAATAGGAAATCTAGAAACTTGATTACTGGGAAATCACAACATCCTTAAGATGATCTTTTATCTTCTCTGAACTCTTCAGAAGGTAAGAAACACTTTTATAATGTTTTCCTTTGTCTTTGAAAAGATTTAGTCTATTAAACAAATCACATTTATTCACAATAATTTTTCTATTTTTTATTAAGCAAAATCAGTTGTAATCTGCACAACTTCTGATCTACATGAAATATAGGCATAACCACACTGAGCTGTAATTCTACACATACAACACACACACACACACACACACACAAAAGAAATTTGGCTTTTTAGTTGATTTTCATAAGAGGCAAATTTTGCAGCTTTATAAGAGGTAAATGTTGTTGAGGCTTTTAAATAGCAAAAGAGACCCAGGAAACTTCTAAGAACCTATCCTAAAGATAGATTGTTTAAATTGTAGAAGAGAAAAAAGGCATTTACAAAGATGTTCATTGCATTATTTATGATAAGTTAAACATCTGGAACTCACTAAATATTCATTTGTAAATAAATTAGGGCACATTTGCATGTTTGCACAATGGCACATTTTGCAACCATTAAAAGTTCTGTTGAGTCTTAGAGTGGAGAAAGATTTCCTATGCAGGGCATTAAACCCGGAAGCCATTAAGGAAAAGCTGACAGATTTGACACCATAAATATTAAAAAGGTTTGTCCTTGAAAGAGCCATAAACAAAGTGAAAATATGGGTGACAAACTGAGATAAAATATGCAACAGGAACAACATTAAACCGTGTATTTTTAATTTCCTCATAAATCATGCACTCTTTCAGTTGCTTCCTCCAAGGCTGAGCCATGAAGCTCATTGCCCAGAGAGGGGCAGGGGCTGCCTGGGGCAGAGAGGCTGTTGGAAGACTGAGTGTCAGCCCGAGGGTCCTTAATCCCCTAAGTAAGATAGGTGTCTGAAAGGCAGCATCGGTGGAGAAAAGAAAAGGGATGGTTTTTACCCTGAAGCTTGCTCTTTATTGAATCAAGGGTCAACCCTGGTGGACTAGATATACACTTGATTACACAGGGAGAAATACTACCAAGAGGAAGTGGGAAAAATTAGTACCCCTTCCACCAAAAGGACTGTGGGAGGAACGGAAAGATGGAGACAGGAGAAGTGAGTGGTGAGTGAGACATGTCCTTACTGTCCCAGAGTTCTAGAGAGGTTGGTCATAGGAAGTATCAAAAGCAGAAGACCGGCTTCTAGCCCCATTTCTCTTTGGCATTCTGGGAAGAGAAGTCTAATAGGGTACTTCCCTGTAACAACTTCTCTGCCTATTTAGGCAGAGACAAGACCAGTATTTAGCTACTCAGAGTCTTTTCTAGCACTGGGTGCCATGAAAGGTGTTCAGAATTTCCTGCATAGTGTTGGAAAGAAGAGCTTATGTGTGTGGGAGGGACCCTATAAATGAGGCCCATATAGGTGTAAACCAGGAGGACGCCAAATGGAAGTTGCAGCCAGGCCTCAAGGGGGTTCAGAGACCAGTAGGACTGACATGGAGAAGAGTCCACTGAAATGATCACTGGCCACCAAGGGAGCTAAGAAAGACCTCAAACTCCCTAGCCCTAGATGTAAGCAGTAAATGGCAGTGAGCAGGCCAGCAAGAAATGCAGCTACAGAAATGTGGTTATAGAGGAGCTAGAGTGCACTACAAGGATCTGGGCTCAGAAACTTGGGCCCCCTCTTCACCTTCATGAGACCATATAAACTCCATCTTCCATAGACCTAAGTGCTGCCTCAGCCAATTAGCTGGAGTATGGTCAAGGGCGACTTGACGATGCTGTGGTCAATGACAGACCGTGTTAATGATGGTGGTTCCAACAGACTTAACCAAATAACCTAAGTGTGTAGCAGGCTATGCCGTCGAGGTTTATGTCATTCCACCCCATGACATTAACTCAATGATGAAATTGCCTAAAATGATGCATTTCTGAGAATGTATCCCTGTCATTAAACAACATGAATTAAAGTAGCAGAGATGCTAACTCTAACAAAAAGATAGGGCAGCTTAAAAAGTTGAAACTGTTTTCTCTCTCAGATACAAATCCTTGCAGACAGTGCTGGTCTGGCATGGCAGTGTGAGGAGGTTGGGGCTGAAGTTCCTTTTATCTTGTTGCTCTGCTCTCTCAACTTGTGACTTCTATTTCATGGTCCCAGCTGTCTATTCTAGCTTCTGCCATCATGTATGCATTCCAACTAGTGGGAGAGGGAAAACAGTGTATGGCGGGCACACTCCTCCCCACTGCTTCTAGGGGTAGCAGCTGGAAGTCATGGAGACACGGACGCTCCCATACTGGTATCAGAACCAGCTATATCAGCTGCAAGGGAGGCTGAGAAAGTCTTCAGCTGGGCCACCACCAAATATCCATATATCTCACCTGCAGAACTCCCTCCCTCCTCCATCTCAAAGTTCAAGATCCCTGGGTGCGGTAGGGTCCTCTTCCATAGGTCTAGAAGCAGTTTTTTATGTCTGATGTACTATAAACAAAAATAAAAGTTACCTCTCCTACCTCCTGCCACACACATACCCAACATGGACCCACGGAGAAGAAACAGGATAACCAATAAGAACTTCCATTTGGAAAAGGGAAGAATGGGAATCGCGCAGTAATAACTGGTTCATAGCAGTGAGCAAATCCTACAGCACAGGAATCACACACATTCCCTCCGTGGCAGAGGAGTTAGTGCCTGAGTTTGTGCATCTGTTAGACACTTGTCCATTGACTGCAGAGAGGACAGGCAAGATTTCGGGAGATAATCCCTATCTTTTTGTCTTGGTGGCCCCACCCCAAGAGACGTTGGAGACTATGCCTTTGTTGGAAGGCTCACAGATTTCATCATCTATTTCCTCTGGTACCTTTGTGAGGCCTAACATTTACCTTAAAAGTCAAAAATAATTGTACTTTTTCAGACTGTACTTGTGAGTTTTGGGCAATAAAATGCCCTGTAAGAGTTAGCAGGCCTCTAGTCCATTTGTTTCCTGTGCAAGTATAGCTTTCACATAAGGAGGTTTTGTTCTTTAGTTTACTGACTTCTGACTCTGTCCTTTTTGCTCTGGAAGGCAATTATATTGCCTGTATCTTTTATTGACTCTCGGGCTTGGTATGTTTTGGTTTTGGTCCTTAGTCCTAAGGACTGGTTCTGACTACAGGGCTTTACTCCTAACTGTGGATTGGCTGGGATGCCTCCATCTCCCAACACTGCAACCTCTGAATTTCCCAATCAGCTCAAACTTGCATAACAGCCACTTTCCCTTAGGCCTCATGGTCTCTCACCTGACACTGCTCAGCCAATCCCTTAGCCAATGACTGCTGGAGAACCCTAGGGTAGACTTTGTGACACCCTACTCCCCTTGCAGCTTCTGTCATAATTGTTACCTTGGCATGAAATTTCTAGCCAATTTAACATCCTTGAATGTCTGCCTTTCTAGCTGAGCAAGATTGCCATGCTTGGTGTAAACGCCATCTCCCTGCACTGACTCAGAACCTGTCCATGGGATTCACTTCCTGCATTTCCTTCCTCTCAGGATTCAGTCTGGTACTGCCGGTTGTCCTATGTCTAGAAAACAGTGGCCTCATATGTATTATCTAGTATCACAGTTGTTTATTGTGACGATGGTGAGAAACTGGTATCAGTTATCCTATCTTTTGGATCATATCAAAATCTTTTCTTTCTTTAAAGAATTTGATTTGGATACACAGCTGTCTAGAGGATTGGCCAACGAAATGTGAGTAGAAACAAAAGAGTGTGTCCCTGTTTCTCTTTGTTTTCTTTCTGGTTGGCACGTTATGGCAGCCCTAGCTCTCCACCCAAATTTTTTCTCCATAACTAACTTTTAAAGCAGGTCTCAGGTCTCCCTGGTGGCGCAATGGGTTACATGCAGCACTATAAAGCTGTCCAGAGCCACTGCAGCATGAGTTCGATCCCCAGCCAGGGAGCTTCCCACATGGCACAGCAGACATCTCCTGCCTCACTCACTGCTCCCCTCAGCAGTGTACTTCAGTAGATCTGCCTGTTCTGCTCCCCACTCTGTCTCTGGTGAATCCTCTCACCACCCCACATCTCTGGCCTACATCCCAGCTTGTATGCATAAATAAATAAATCTTTAAAAAAAAAGAAAAGAAAAGAGAGAATAGGACAGGAAAAAAGTACAAGAAGAAATAATGGTAAAAATATTCCCCACATTTAGCAAAAACATGAACTTACAGCTCCATGAAATTCAATGAACTCCAAGCAGCATGAATAAAAAGAAAACCATGCCCAAGCCCATCATAGTCAGACTGCTGAAAACCAAAATAAGGAGAAAATCCTAAAAGTAGTCAGATAAAAGATACTTTAGCTCCAGGAGAGCAGTGATATGAATGATGATTGACTTTGCATTAAAGCCAAGAGAGGCCAGAAAACAATGGAGTAACATCTTTGAAAGAAAAAGTTGACAATTCATCCTTTTATATTCTGTGAATATACCTCTCAAGAGTGAGGGCAAGTTAAAGTTGTTTGACAATAAATGATAGCTGAGAGAAGTCATTGCCAGTATAACTGAAGAGTAAGAAAAAGTTTAACTAGCTAGAAACCCATTTATAGAGCACTAAACCCAGCAACTGCACATTCTTTTCAAGTGTACACAGAATGTTCAACAAGATAGACCATATGTTTAAACATAAGTCTTGATACATTTCAGAAGAGTGAAGTCTTACAGAGTATATTTTCTTACTACAACAAAATTAAATAGAAACCAGTATAATAAGATAGCTGAAAAAAATCTCCAATATTTGGAAATTAAGGTAATGCTAAGTAAATTATAAGTCAAAGATGAAATCAAATATTTCAAATATTGTAAAATCAAATATTTTCTAAGAGGAATTAGAAAATATTTGAAGCAAAATGTAAACAGCAAAATTCATGATGTGCACCTAAGCAGCACTTAGAGGGAAATTTACTGGCTTAAATGCTTATATCAGAATGGAAACAAGTTTTAAACTCTGTAATTTAAGTCTCCACCTTAAGAAGCAAGAAATATATAAGTAAATTAAACTCAAATAGCAAGTACAAGGAAGGGAATAACAAGGATAAAGGCAAAGATGAATGAATCAAACAGACAATAGTTAAGCCCTAAAGAAAATAAACAAAACTAAAAGTTGGTTTTTGAAAAGATTAATAAAAGTGATAACCCATATGAAATTGACTAAGGAAAAAAAGAGAGAAAAAACACACTACTAATAACAGGGAGAAAAGATGGAAGTCAAGAGAGATTATTAGACCTTAAAAAATAAACAAAAAAGACCACTAAGAATAATCTTATTCAAATGAGGCCACAACTGAAATGGAATGAACAAATTCCTTGAAAAACATACCTTACCCAAACTGACTCAAGAAGAGAAAATTTAAGTATCCCGATACACATAAAATAAATTGAATTTGTAGCAAAATTTCTCACCAAGCTAACTCTAGACCGAGATGGTCTCATCAGTGAATTCTATCAAACTTTTAAGGAGAATGGAAGTAAAGGCAATATCATATTATAGAAGATTATGTAGATAAGAAATATTGTTACAGCTGTAGTTGGAAATTATAATTTATCACAGTGACATTGGGATAAGCAAAGATTGCTTAGACAGGACACAAAATATACAAATCATAAAAAAGTAAATTGGATGGACTTATTAAAAAAATACTCATCAGGGGCCTCCCTGGTGGTGCAGCGGTTGAGCGCTGCGCTGTGGAGCTGTTGGCAGCGCGCGGTGTGAGTTCGACGCCCGGCCAGGGAGAATCCCACATGGTGCGGCAGACCTCTCCTGCCTCGCCCGCTGCTCCCCTCAGCAGTGTATTTCTGATCTGCCTGTTCTGCTCCCCACTCTGTCTCTGGTGAACCCTCTCGCCGCCCCACGCCTCTGGCCTGTACCCCAGCTTGCATGTATAAATAAATAAATCTTTAAAAAAAATACTCATCAAAAACACTCCAGACTGGAAGAAAATATTTGCAATATGTATGTATGATAAAGAACTTATACTAAGAATATATGGAGAACTTTTTAAATCAGTAATAAAAAGAATGCAATAAAAAATAAAAAGAAGACTTGAAAAATTCACAAAAACTAGATTCTCTGGCCAATAAGCACAAAAGGTGTTGAACATTTTTAGTAAATGTAAATTAAAACCATAATGATAGCTTTGGAGTTATCAAATGCCTAAAATTCAAAAGACTGAAAATTCTAAATGTTGGCAGGGATGTAGAACATCTGTAAAGAGTTTCATATGTTGCTGGTGGTTATGTAAATGATACAACAGTTTGAGAAAATTGTTTCAAAGTTTTTTATAGAAAGACAAACATAACACCTATTTTACGACCCGGCAGTGGTAGGCAGAACAATGTCCACATCCTAATCACCAGAACCTGTGACTATGTTACATTATTTGCCAAGAAAAAGACCTTGGGGATATGAATAAATTAGGATTTTTTGATTGAGAAGTTTTTCTGGATTACCCAGGTGGGTTGAATGTAATCACGAGTCCTTAAAACTGGAAGAGAGGAAGAGACAGAAGAGAAGGTTGGAGTGATGCAATGTGAGAAGATTCTTGTTCACTTTGCAGATGGAGGAAGGGGGCCATGAACAAGGAATGTAGGCAGTTTCTAGAAGCTGGAAAAAGTAAGGAGATGGAGTCACCCCTTACTGTGGACTGAAGTGGGTCCCCACTGCAATATGTTAAAGCCTTAAACTTCATGTGTGATATTTGGAAATGAGGCCTTTAGGAGGTAATTGAAATTACATTACGTCATAAAGGTGAGGTCCTCATGTGGGATTGCTGTTCTTACAAGGAGAGACACTGGGGTGATGGTTCTTTCCCACCCCTTGCCCTCACATTGTGACCCCTCAACAAGGAGGTGTCAGTATTACATACCAGGAAGAGAACCCAAATGAGTGGCACTCTGATCTCCGTCTTCCCTCTCCAAAACTGTGAGAAAATAAGTTCCTATTGTTTAAGCCACTCAGCGTATGGTATTTTGTTACAGCGGCCTGCACTGACCAAGGAACCCCCAGAGCCGCAAGAAAGGAAGGCAGTCACCTTGATTTTAGCCTAGTGAGGCCTCTGAGACTTCTGGTCACCAGAGCTATAAACATTATACATTGGTTTAACCACTGAGTTTGTGGTAATTTGTTATAGCAGCAATAGAAAACTAATATATCCAACAATAATTCTCGACATTTACCCAAGAAAAGTGAGAACAACAAAAAAAAACTTACAAGAATAATTGTATGTGAATATTTGTAGCTGCTTTATTCACAACAGTAAAAACTAGAAATAACCCAAATGTCCATCAACAGGAGCATCAGTAAACAAATCATGGCATAAGCAAACATTGGAATACTTTTTAATAATTAAAGAGAATTAACTACGATACAAACAGCTACATGTACGAATCTCAAAAGCTCATTGAATGAAAGAAACCAGATGCAAAAATAAGCATCTAACGCATGATTCCACTCTTACTGTATTTTAAAAAGGGGCAAAACCAATGGATGGTGATAGAAAATGGAATGGGGGTTGCCTGTGGAGGTTGGGCACAAGGCCATAGTACAGGCACCCCGTGAAGATAGTACAGGTTTGGTTCCAGACCACTGCAATAAAGTAAATACTGCAATTAAGCAAGTTATATGAATTTTTGTTTCTCACTGCAAAACTTATACACTGTAGTTTAAGTGTGTGATAGCATTATCTCTAAAAAAAAAAAAAAAAAAGGACATGTTTTAATTGAAAATATTTTCTTGCTAAAAAATGTGACCCAGAGACAAAAACTGAGCACATGCTTTTGGAAAAATGGTTCTGCTAAATGCTGTGTTGCCCCCGACCTTCACTATTAAAACGTGCTATGCTGTGGAGAACAATAAAACAAAGCACAATAAGACGATATATGTCAGTATACATTTTGGTTCGTGTGTTGGTTACATAGAAGTACAAATTCATCAAACAGTTGTTTTATACATCTTTGTATTTCACTGTACTTAAGATTTCTCAATTAAAAGGAAAGGAAGAACAAATATTGCAGGCAAAACTCAGTCTCTAGCATATCATTCATACAGTCCACTTTTTTTTTTTTTACCACTTAGCATAAAAGAAAAACATCCTTTGTGTGGTAGTTACTATTTACTGCTGTGATTGATGAATCCCAAATCCTACTGTTTCAACACAAAAATGTCTCTCATTCACATGTATCCCCAAATGGATGCTTATGATCCAAATACAGTTGTCCTTCAAGTGGTGATTTATGAATCAAGCTTGACCTCTACTCTCCATAACATTGCATTCAAAGTCCTTGCAGTGATCTGCATGAAGCCAGCAGCAGGGCAACAGTGTAGAGAGGTACACGGGAAGTTTCTGTGGGCTAAGCCCGGCAGAGGCACACAGCCCTCGGGCTCTCTTTCTGTTGTTTCACATCTAGTCACATGCTATACCTAGCTGCTGACTATGCTCTAGCCAGGAGTTCTAGAATAGTGTTGCAACAGGAACTTTGTTGCGGCTTTGTGGTGGGAATGAGATGAGGGACTCAGCAGTCACGGAACAGGTTTGCAAGGCAAGTCTCTGCTACTGGAGCAGAAGTTCTTGTGCCATTTCTTGGAATCATGCAGGCTAGTAAAAGCTGATCATGTGACAATGTTATGAGAAATAAAGTCCTGAAGGTGGGATAGGAATGGGGGACAAAGTTTTACGAGAGACAGGGTAGGGGGACATCATGGACCATAAGTCGAGACATTTGCGTCAGCAAAGTCTGCTGTTATCACAGGCAGAGTTATCCCGAGACCACCATGGAGACAGTGACGTAACCAGGTCAACAGCGGCCTAGGCGTCCCCGGGTCTGCCTCGTGATACAGGCTATTCTCTGTAGGTAGTCAAGGAATGCTCTGCTGTTGGCTTGCAGATAGCAAATAGGTCACAATCACCCATGAGTGGCCAGCTCGTAGCCAGCTGGTAGCCAGCTCATAGGAACCCACAGAAGAGGAACAAAAGGATTTGATAATAAGTTGACTGTGTTATTAAATCTCATATTAGCTGACATGTGTTACATATTATCTATTCACCAGCTATGGTTCCAAGAGCTTTGCACTGAAACTTCAACAATTCTTTACATACTAGTTTACCCCCATTTTACAACTAAGGAAACTTAGGTATAGAGAAATTAAGTAAATCTTTCGAATCATATAGCTCATAAGAGGCAGAGCCTTCATTTGAACTCAGGCAGCCTAAGAACAGAGCAGGTGGTCTAGTAACCACTACTTTATGTTGCAACCATTTAGAGATTGCATAATATTCCATGTGTTTGGGAGAGCCAAATTTTGCTTAACCATTTTCATACTGTGAGAGTGTTAGATGAGTTATCACTTGGAACTCTGCAAATAATGTGTTGCCGAATACCTAAAGCTTCCCCTTACCCCCCCTCATGGATTGATTCCTTAAGAGACAGTCTTTAGTTCTTTTTTATTTTTACAATTTGCTAAATTGGGCAGACAAGACTGAATCCTCCCTGAATTATGTACTGCATGCAAATGACCTCACTATTGACAAGACATTCATCATTGGATGTTAAGTGTTTTGGTTCAACTCTCTCAGTCTGCAAATGATTCTCTACAAAATATTCATCTACTTTGGTTGATGTTTGACCCTGACTGACAGATGGTGCTTCACTTGACACAAGTCATGAATTTTTCATTGGAAAGGTCTCACGGTTTACCTGGTCTAATTCCTTAGCTGATGAAAAAAGATAGCTCTAAAAATGGTGGGACAAAAATAGAAATTTCATAAATTGAATCACATGTTTTACTTAGTAGGGGAGCTTGCTCTCAGAGAGTCTATGGGAAATACTTCAGTAAGTGAAAATTTAGCTTGTGAATAATTAGCAGTGTTCATGCAGAAAGGGACCAAACTGGGAGATGACTAATTGGATCATAACTTTGGGATTGATTTGGACATTACAAAATAACAGCCAACATTTACAGAATACTCTGACCTGGCATCAAACACAGTGCCTGACAATTTGCACACTTTGTCTCACTTAATCTTCGAAGCAAACCTAGAGAGGGAGCCAGGGCTTGGAGTGTACACACAGAGTCCTTGCTTTGAAACTAGCTCATGACATCTCATTGTAAACACCTTTTTTTTTTTTTTAAGTCTTTTTAGAGCCTGTGTTCGACAGGGTTGGGGTGGGGGAGCCGTGATTCTGCTCAAATAGGACATTCCTAAGTCCTGGAATTCTCTTAGTTTCTCAGCGTAAAAGATGGACGGGGAGAGAAAGTTAACCAGTGTGGTAAAATCGAACCTTTCTTCAGAGCTGGGTGGGAGGGAATGGGTGAGGTGATGTTGATTGACTGATTGAGAGCTTCTAAGGAGAGGACCCCCTGCAAGCCTATTATGGCATTTCCATTCAGGTCACTGGATCATTTTCTCTGTCAAAGCCCTCCCACCGGGTGTCAGGGATCCCTGGCTCCTTCCTTTTCTTCACCTTCTCCCACAGCCTCCCCCCAACCTCTCGCAGGCCCAGCCTTCCAGGCCTGCCTCAGTCCTTATCATTCAAGCCACAACCCTGTGGAACTGAGACCGGAAGTATCTCAGGACAGGAATCAAGAAAAAAACAAGAAATTTGCAAGAATTTTGCTGTTCCCATGGACCGGTAAACAAAAGGTTAAAAACCTGATGACTCTAGGCCAGACACTTGCTGCCATAAATTTCCTTGGCTCCTTGTTTTTTTTTTTTTAAATCATTTCTGAGCTATCTTTCTACAGCTTATCAAGTTCCCTGCTATGGGAAAGGGGGAGTTGCTAGCCGAGAAGAAAGAGCCACCGACCCTGAAACCCCACCCCTTCAGCCAGGAGCTACGGGCACACGGTCTCCCTGAGATGTTCACCTGAAGGTGGTCAAGAGCCTGCATGACCCCTGGGCAGCAACTGATTGGTGCCAATTACACTAGTCAACACTGAGATCATTACTGACTTAAAAAGGCCCTAATCTGTAGTATCTTGGTGTGCTGAACATGAATATAACCCTGAAAATTTTTATTAGCTCTCGTTTTGAAGATATTTCATATGATTCATTTTATATGTTTCACTGAGTAAATTTATCCAGTAGGACTGCAACAACATCCTAAATCAGCCTAGAATGATGTAATATTGCATCACATGGCATAATACCATCATGCACACATCATCCAGCGTTGACTGCATCACTTTCTGATGCAATGCAATGCTATTGCCAGGCTGCTGCTGAAGTAAGCTGATGTTAGCAGTGCACTATAGAAAGCCCTGTTGGAAAGGTTGAGCATTGAAAATATTTCAGACTTCGTGCGAGACAGTTGAAGCTACTGTTCCATAGAACTGTTATTATTTTATCCATTTAGGCACAATACAGAACAGTAATGCCTGAAAGTGCATTAATAGCATGGGCAATTTCTGCTTTATTTGTGGGGAAGTGACATTTGCCAACCAGAAGGAAAGGATCACTTCTCAAGTGAAGAAGACTTATCATCTTTACTTCAGATGCAAGGTTGGTGACCAAGACAAGCCTTGGGCCCCACGTATATGCTGTGCTACATGTACAACACAGCTTTCACAGTGGTTCAGTGGCAAAAGACCATCAATGCTGTTTGCAGTCCCCGTGGTGTGGAGAGAGCCAAGCAACCACATAAAAGACTGTTACTTCTGCTTGGCTCCTCCTCTTTCAGGTGGAATAACAAAGCAAAAGAAGTCGCGAATAGCCTACCCAAACATTCTGTCTGCGTTGAGACCAGTTCCACATGGTGAGGGACTTCCTATTCCAGAACCTCCAGCAGAATATTCTCTTGATTCATCTGATGAGGACAACGGTAAGCTGACCTGTTCTTCTCCTGTTCCATTAGCATGCAGTGATCCAGATTTTCACTGTGGTGCCTCATCAACCCCACACAGACTAACATAGGAAGAACTAAATGACCTGGTTCATGATTTGGACTTATCCAAGAACAAGGCAGAATTGCTAGGGTCAATACTCCAACAATGGAATCTTCTAGAAGAAGATATCACAATTACTTTACAGTGAAAGCACCACCAGCAATTGGAGCCTTTCTTCAGAAAGGAAAGTACTCTGGCATTCTGTTCCAATATTGAGGGCCTCATGAATGCCTTAGAAATCACTCATGACCCACAAGAATTTGAGACTCTTCGAAACTGAGTCTTAAGACTGTGCTTTTGCACAATGGAAACCATCTTCCATCTATTCCAGTAGCGCATGCTGTCCACATGAAAGAGACATACCATAACAAAGCAGCTACTGAATTTCATTGAGTATAACAAGTACAATTGGCATGTGATTTGAAGCTGTGGTGATTTGAAGCTAGTTGCCCTTTTAATGGGACTGCAGCAGGGATATACAAAATACATGTGTTTCTTTTGTGAGTGGGATAGCCGAGCAAGTGAATTGCACTACTTGCAGAAGGAATGGACTTGCAGACAAAATGTATCAGGTGGAGAGAAGAATATCCAGCACCCAGCTCCGGTCGAGGCTCACAAAACCCTGCTACCGCCCCTTCACATCAAACTAGGTTTGATGAAGAATTTCATGAAAGCCATGGACCGGACCTCGCCAGCTTTCCGATACCTGCATGAAAAATCTCCTCGACTCAATGAAGCGAAGATTAAAGAGGGAGTTTTTGTGGGTGCTCAGATTTGAGAGCTCTTGGTTCAACTTGCTGCAGGGTGATGTGAAACAAGCATGGAATGCTTTTCGCTTAGTGTCTACAAACTTTCTTGGGAATGTTAGGGCAGAAAACTGCAAGGAACTAGTAGAAGACATGCTGATGCAGTATCAGAAACTTGGCTGCAATATGTCTCTAAAGATCCACTTCCTTCATTCCCATCTGGATTTCTTCCCTGAAAACTGTGGTATGGTTAGTGATGAACATGGCGAACGTTTTCATCAAGATATCGCATCAATGGAACAAAGATACCAGGGAAAATGGTCCACTCCAATGCTGGCTGACTACCGCTGGACACTCCCCGGAGATGCTCCTGAACAGCTGTACAAGAGACAAATGAAGAAATCTAAGAAGTAGTCTATGATGATTTTTTACAGGTATTAACCGTAGGCCTGTTACTATTGGCATGCATTTCGTGATGTAAACATCCATTTATTGCAGATTACAAAAAAAATTAGAGCCAAAATTAGAATTTGTCATATACGTGTTGATCACATACAAATTGATAGGAAATGACTAATTTTATTTCAGTAACATGACTTTTGTAAAAATTTGTTGACCAGTGTTATCAGCAACTAGAATGGACTTTAGCCAAGTCCGCTCTGCTGGCTTTCTCCGTCGATAAAGTTTAATTCTTTCGTTTTCAACCCCCAGTCCTAAAACTTATATAGACCCTTGACTCCTTAGCCACTCTCCTCCCCAGAGGGGTCTCCCCAGCACTCTTGCTCTTCGCTAATCAGTAAGCCCTGGGTCCTTGCCTGTCCTCACTGGTGTCTGTGGAATCCTCTTTTCAACCTTTTGGGCCTGGGAGCTCCACCGCAAGTGTCCATCCCTCTGCCGCCTGATCTGACGGGATGGCCTACTGGTATGCTGCTCATTTACCAACCTCTTTTGTGGGGGAGGATGGGATCAGGCTGAGGGGCCGCTCAAACTTGTTCCCGTCTGGTGACAGGAACTTCTTATTCTCAGAAGGGAAAGGCTGGCTTCTCACAGGCTCCATCTGTTTACAAGACAAATTCCTTCCCAGAGGCAGAACTTTATTCCAAGACTCCCCTTCCTTGTGTGAAACAGAGGTAGTTCTCGGGGAGCTGTCTACTCCCTGAAGACTGCCCTCTGCCTCAGATACCACAGGAGGCTGGGCTCTTGCACAAAGGGGTGGCCCAGGAGACGGGTTCCATTGGTAAGGAGCACAGCATTCTTTCTGGTTCACCTGTGGGCCTACCTGGAGCTGAGGACAGTCACGCATTGGATGAGAGCTTGGCTGGAGGACAAAGTCTGACTCTTGGGGCCCTGTGACTTGTGTCCCTACCCTGGGTGTAACAACCTCCTCTGGGGTGGGAGAAGGAGACTCTAAGGATAACAGGGTTTGATTGATTATGCAGTGAGGTAGGGGCTGTGTGAAAAGGGGTGTTGGCTTTAACACCTGAGCCTAAGTCCCTGGGCAGCTTAGCCAAGGCCACTGGGACTTTAGTTCTTGGAGCCAGCACTGACTGGGCTTTGACTGCAGAGCTCCAGCCTCCTTAGGAAGGAAAGGCACCATGCAGGGCTTGCTCAGACACGTCATATTCACATGCACAATGACATGAGCACAGCCAAATACCCAGACACAGTGATGCACTGGCTGACTCAGTGGGGACAAGATCAGCTCCCCCAGAGCTGTGTGGGTGGGTTTCTGGGGTAGTCATGAACCAGTGGTTCAGTTGCGCTAGTTACAGGACCTGGTTTTGGGCTCTGGTGGTCTCACTGTCTTACAGTTTGACTTTAGCCAAGTGACTTGACCGCAGTTTTCCATATTGAAAAGTAGGGGCCTTGGGTCTCCCTTGTGGCGCAAGGGATTGAGTCTTAGCCTATGAAGCTATCCACAGCCACTGCAGCACGAGTTCGATTCCCAGCCAGGGAGCTTCCCACATGGTGCAGCAGATCTCCCCTGTCTCACCTGCTGCTCCCCTCAGCAGTGTATTTCAGTCAATCTGCCTATTCTGCTCCCCACTCTGTCTCTGGTGAATCCTCTCACCCAACCCCCCCACCCTGTGTCCTACACCCCAGCTCTTGTATGCATAAATAAATCAAACTTTAAAAAGAAAAAAGAAGAGGCCTTAATGCTACTTAGAGGATTTTACTTTTTTGTTTTTGATAATTAAAAGAGGGGCTATGGGTAAAAGAGTCGTGCAGGTAGTAAGTGCTCCATAACATTAATGAACCTAAATCTGGCACATTCTGGGAGGCCCTCTTAGGAATATATTAGTTACCACACAGACATGTGATGGCATTTACCTCCTGGGAGTGAAAATGGTTGTTGGAGATGGGAGAGGGAGGGTCCTTTATTATTAAAATTTTCCACATACATCTTATTTGTTTCAAAAATAAGAACATACTCTGTTGCATTTGTGTTCGAAATTCACCTTGGCATCTATGTAATGATGGTTTTGATTCAAAACTTCAAAGCAATCTTGGGAAGAGGGGATTGTCTTTACTTGAAACATGACGAAAGAGAGGATCAGCAGCTCTTCTGCCCACCTTGACTATGAAGATGCCTCTCTTTTTCCCCTTTTCCTAATAAACCTGTCCTTTAAAAAAATAGAGGATTTTAAACAACTTTAACCAGTTATTTAAAAATAACTCATCAAAGAGGTAGGTGTAGCCCCTACCTAGGGTCATCTAAACCAAGTGACTTCCAGTATGACAGTGATGAGGCTGAGACTGAAGCCCAGGACTTCCATGGCTTAATCTGGACTCTTCTGTGAATTTCTGTGTCTTGCTTTCCCTCTGTGTCACTGCTTCATGAATAAAGACATGGGACAAATTTGTTGCCACCACAAGCCTCTCCTCTGTGCTGGCAAGGGATGCTCAGAGAGGCACAGATCATTAGCTCTGCACCTCAGGTACGGGAAGATACTGCTGCCTTCAATTGTCTCACTGGAGTGCCCCAAGTGCCCCATGCTGCTTAAGCTGGGGTGGGCTGGGCCTGGCATCATGTACAAGCTGCCCAGGAGATGCTGTTGTGCAGCCAGGGCTCGAGGGTGGTGGGTAGCAGGATTGTAGGTGACCTGCCAGGTAGTGCTGAGGCCACCTAAGGTGAGGGTGCAGAGCTCCACCCCTGCCTGCTTGGAGGTGCTGTGAACCTTTAACAAATGGCTCTGGTGGGGGGAGCTTGGTGGACTCTGGCTCCTGTGTACCGTGGACTTCACAAGTTAGGTAGCTGATCAAAATTCAAAAGGGGATGACTAAGTTAACCTTGTTCTCGCTCCCTCAGATGGAAATGAATCACAGAGAAGCCTGAGATTCTTGCTTTTAGAACTACAAATCCAGTCTTGGCAAGAATGATTGTGAATCCAAAGCATTCAAATTGGAAGGTCCTGGTTCAGGTCTAGCCTCTGGCCAGCTGTGTAAGCCTAACCACGGTCACTCAGTCAGGGCTCTGGGCCTGTCTGAGCCTGGTAATGCTTACTTCTCGGTTGTTTTGAGGCTTGGCTTCACAGCAAAAATCTACCTGGAGGTACTCTGAAAACCTTAAAGCTGTAAAATAATGATATAATATGATCAACATAATGTACATAACATAACATATAATCAATATAAAGTATTGGAAAGAAAGGGAGGAAGATAGGAAAGAAGGAAGGGAGAAAAAGTTTCTACTTCTACCTCTCAGTTCATTATTAGTCAAGCTCCTTAACTGACTCTTTGATAGGCACGCAGCAATCTTCTTATGGCCTATCCTGGGTAGTTGTCTATTATCTCTCCCCCGCCCCCCAATTCCTGGCATTTGTATGGCTCCAACCTCTAACCAGGAAAAGAAAAACACCCTTGGAGTTTCTCCACATTTGTCATTTGTCAACAAAGGCTGTAACTGTCTAACCAGTGCCCCCTGGTGGTGACTCATGAGCCTCTCTGACTGCACTGGCATCCAGGAAGTTGTTGGTTCAGAAGTTTCTGGATGGAATTTAGTATGGGGTATCAAGCTGTTGGGTGTATGCATAACCTCCATCTCTGCCACTAGCCACTCTGCCCATGCACGGTACCTAGCTTGACTTCAGGCCACTCTCCCTGCATACAAAGGGGACAATGAGATACACTACTTGAAACTCTTGCTTAAGAGTTGGAGGGACTTTCCCTGTTTTTACAAGGTCACCCCTGAGCGAGGCTGCAGCGCTGGTACAGTCATCTTCAGTTGCCATGCATCTAGGAAGCCGATCCATCTGGAACCCAAGTTAAGGCTTTTTCCTCCTTTGGCTGGTTGGCAGGAGCCCTACAGTGATGGGCACAAGCTGTGGGAGGGGCACAGGATGACAGTGGTGGGGGCCTTGCCCTGGCCTGTGCCTTCTGGCCCTTGCCCATGTTCAGTCCTGGCCAAACTGTCTCCATCTGATAGTGCACGATGCTGGGCCTGCTGGACCTCACATTGGGTGGGCCTGACAAGACCCAGCCCACGTCGGGCAGCCCCATCCGATGGTCACTCACCGTCCCATGGAGGTATGTTAAATTTTGGTGGTTGGTGCATAGTTCTCTGCTGCAGATGGCACAAACTTGCTGGAGAACCCCAGAGAACTCATTGTGAACTTCCCCCAGGAGCTTGCCCCCAACCTGACCTGGCATCTTTTCCCACCGCTGATCCCTTCAGCACCATAATGCCCCCGGGTCACATGTCTCATATGACAGAGCTATGTGTATCTCTGGCATCCCAGGCCATGTGGAGACATTAGAGTGAAACTTCCGCTTTCTTTTCAGGGGACACTCCCAAACTAATGTGTGCAGATGCGAAAGGGAGTGGGAGAAAGAGAGGGGAAGTTTGAAGTTGCTGGTTGCTGGATTTTTTTTTTTTTTTAATGTACTTATCTCCCAACTAACTTCGGTTTTCCTTAGGGCAGTATTAGATTTACAACTACAGGCCTCCCTGATGGCGTGAGGGTTAGTTAAGTCTCAGTGCTATCATGCTGTCACCATGGCGGCCTGATTTCTATGTCCGGCCAGGGAGCTGACCCACATAGCACAGCAGACCTCCCCTTTCTCACCTGCTGCTCCCCTCAGCAGAGTATTTCAGTAGATCCACCTGTTCTGCTCCTCACTCCTCTCTGGTGAATCTTCTCACCCCCTGCATCACTGGCCTACACCCCAGTTCTTGTATGTGTAAATAAAAGTAAATTAAAAAAAAAAAGAATTGCAACTACATAGCTATGTGATCCTGGGCAAGTCATCTCACTTCCCTGAGGCTCAGTGTTCCCCTCTGTTAACTGGGGCTAATGTGGGAGCCCCCACCGGGTGGTGGTGTGAGCAGTAGGAGGAAGAAAGCATGCAAGGCCCTGGCACAGTGTCTGTGTCTGCACGACCGACCGCGCCATTCTTCTCCCCTGTGACCCTCTGACAAAGAGCCTCCACCCCAACTCTAGCGCTCAGTAAATCTGTGCTAATGTGTTAGTGGGTGTTGATGAGTTTATGTAACCCTTGGGCCACATGTGGTTAACATGTGTGCATTTTAATAGGCTCTTTTACAGTGACTCTAATGATATGTGGATTGTCTGGGGACTGTGGGGGTTGTTCGCTCATGTTGTAAACTCACAGTTCTGCTCTGCATTCTCCATGGAGCCTCTAATCTACCTCCTCTGCAGCCTGGGTCTCCCCGCAGTCACCTCCTCGTAGACACTCAAGCCCAGGACTGCAGCGTGTGTGGTTTGTGTGATGTGTGGATATGTGTGTGTGTGTGTCCTGTAGTTTAATCCCCAGAAGGAGGGAAAGGCCTGAGTCAGAGCAGGCTCTGACCCCCCTCCCACTCCCCTAAGTCCTCTGAGGGAGGCACCTGTGCTCTGATCTTTGCCTCTCAGTGTCTGGTTAACCCAGGGCACTGGCGGCAGGGAGCTCAACAGAGTAAATTTGAGCATTGAACTGCACGGGACCTCTTCCATGGAGATTTTCTTGTAAATGGATGACAATCTCATGATATTGAGAAACACAGTACAATTGTGCAAGTCTATTTTTCTTCCTTCATAATTCTCTTAATAATATTTTCTTTTCTCTAGCTTGTTTTATTGTAAGAATGCATACATGGTGAGTATTTCATATAAAATGTGTTAATCAAGGGTTTATATCATTAACAAGTGTTCTGGTCAACAGAAAGCTATAAGTTGTTAAGTTTTGGGGGAGTCAAAAGTTATATGAGCATTTCTGAAGGGGGAGCTGGGATGGGGAGCACCCTTAACTCCTGATTTCAAGGGTGGACTTGGGCTTTGCTAATTGAATGTAAAACTGTTCCTCAGATGGTCTTTCCTGGGCAGTGCTGCAGTGCCCTCTAGAGGAGTTTCTCTGAAATTCTCAGATTGTGGGTAGGCTGGTCCTTGAGGGTTAAAGCTCAGACCTTTACCTAGGAATCCAGCCTGGCTTGAGCCCGGCTGCTGTTTGTGACCCCTCCGCCTTGAACAGTGGGCTCAGTAGGAATTGAGGCTGTGTCCGGGCGAGGCTGGGAAGGGAACTGATGTCAGGAGACCAGAGCTGAGCCTACCTGACCTAGGAAGGCACCAGAGCAAGGGACAGATTGCTCATTTTCTCTCTTCTTCTCAGGCAGAAATGACTCACGGATGTCCTGATTCCCATGTGGAAAAAGAAAAAAGAAATGCATATTTGCATGTCAGATACTTTCATAAGTAATTTGTTGAAAAGGAGAAAAAAAAAATAAAGTAGGATATGAGAAACAACATTTAATAAATCTAGCAAATCGGAAATGAGGAGGGGAAAAGTAACCAGAAAAACAACCAAGAAATATAATGAAAAGACAGCTGTCACATCAGTAATTGTGATTAAATGATCTATTCTCTATTATCAATTTTTAAAAACATATACCAGTTTATTTATTTATTATTTATTTATTTTTGCATAGAAGAACTGGGGTGTAAGCCAGAGGTGCAGGGGGTGAGAGGATTTACCAGAGACAGAGCAGAGCAGCACGGAGCAGAACAGGTGGATTTACTGGAATACACTGCTAAGGCAGGAGAGGTCTGCTGCGCCATATGTGGGCTAGCTCCCTGGCCAGAGATTGAACTCAGACCGTAGGGTTGAGACCGTAGACTGAGACTTAATTTCTAGGCCACCAAGGAGGCCTGTATCATGAATTTTTAAAACTCGGCTACTTCTTATTAATTAAAGAAAGGGTATTAATAAAAGAAAGATGGCCCCTAAAGGTCAAAATTTTCTTATTCCAGGCACAGGCTGATATACATACACCTAAACATCAACTCGTCTTCGCTTTTTCTGAATCCAAAACATGTTCAAATCCATCCTGACTGCAGGCCACTGCTGGTGCCACCATCGTCTCATGGTTGAGTGATTGCAGTAGCCTCCTACCCCACCTTCTGGTTCTACTCTTCCTCCCCTACAGCCCAGACTCCATAAAGTACCATTTAAAATAATGTTTTTTTCATAATCATTCATCAGATCATATTGCCACCCCCTATTTACTATTGCTTCATCTGTGCCCCAGTGCACTTGAAATACAAGTCAAGTTCTGTCCCTTGACCTGCAAGAGTGTGTGTGTGGAGCTGGCATGATGTCCTTCAGAGGTCAGGACCAGGATCAAGCGATTGGAGCAGCAGAGCAGGAACGCTGGCCCAAGGCAGAAAGGAATTTTCTAGTAATCAGAGTTATTCAAGCTCTCTCTCCCCCAATGGGGGTGAGGTCCTGCCATGGGGAGAATTTCTACAGGGATCTGCCTGGAGGCTGGAATCCTGCTGCCTTCCTGCACCCAAATTCTGTATCTAGGAATAATAAATGGGAGGAGGAGATTCCTCACATTTTGGTGGCAGGATAAACGAAGAGCACCTGAACATAAGCAGTAGCTCTTTGGAAAGTGTCACCTCTGCTTCTGAAACGCTTCTGTGGGGCAACACCTTAAATGATGGGTGAGCCAGGGGTCTGCTTCCCTGAAATGGCCTCTTGGTCTCAGCTCTTCCCTCTCGCAGGGTTCTGAGCACTCCTCCAAGAATTTCCCACGATACGGTGCTGCATGTTGGCACATAAAGATGGAGGTGCACACTCTGTGCTGGGAAGCTCCCAGGCGAGGGGAACTGGGCTGCTGTTTGCTCCAGCGCCAGCAGGATGCTTCAGCTGGTGGGCTGTGTGTGACGGGAGAGCCCTGGGACGTGCAGTGCGTGACCCAGCCCTGGCTCAGTGTCAGGGTCAACCCAGAAGCCATGTGGTCTTGGTTTCTAGAGAGTCCAAGGGCCAGGCTCAGGCTCAGGCTCGGGTGGTTTCTAAAGATCCCCAGGTGGTTGTAAGGTGACTGAGGTTGTGGTGGCCGGTCACCACAGTTGGGAAGAGCTTTGTCTTGAGGCCCCTGGATTGGAACCCCGGTTTTGCCACTTGACAGCTGTGTGGAGACATCTGTCTGTCTAGTGCTGTGAATGGACAGGAGGACAGGAAGGAGGATGGAAGGGAGAGGAGACAAGGAGATTTCTTGAGCTGTGTACCTGGCCAGGGCTGGGCTGGAGGTGCCTTTGCAAATGGCCACGTCACACAGGTCCAGTGCAGCCCAGGTTACAGATTCACTTGTGGGCACCTGCCAAGTTTCCATTTCTGGAACACCTGCCGTTAGGGTTTATGCATAGGAAACCACCTTTATGTAGGGAACACAATACATCCTTACAAAATGTTATGAAAGTGTTTTCTCAGCCACCTTAGGAGCACCCCCATTCCAGAGAAGGAAATGGGTGTGTGAGAAGTTAATTGGTGTGCCTGAGACACCTGAAATCAAGAACCTCACAGGAGTTAGAATGCAGGCTTGTCTCAGGCACCCACCATCCAGCTGAAGAAATAAAACACTATAGTCACAGTTGAAGTCTCTGTATTCTGCTGCTCCTTTCTTCTCTCTCCCTTCCAGCCACTGTCCTGGATTTGGTGTTTATCATTTTCATTTATGTTTATATACCCATAGAGAGTACACAGCTCTTATTTCCTGCTTAGAGCCTTTTATACACCATGCCATGGAAAGCAAACCTCCTGCAACTTACGTTTTTGGTATTTATTGTTTTTGACATTTATCCATGTTGATACATACATCTCTAAGTTATGTGTATTATCACTTCTAATTTTTTTAATTTTTGTTGCGGTCTAATTGACATGTAACACTGAGTTAGCTTCACATGTACAGCATAGTGATTTGATATGTGTAGATATTGGCAAATGCTCACACATTAAGTCTAATTAATATCCATCATCTCACACAGTTATAATTTTTTTCTTGAATGAGAACTTTTAAGATCTACTCTCTTAGCAACTTTCAAATGTTCAAAATATTACTAGCTCTAGTCACCTGCTGTATATGGCATCCCCAGGACATGTTTGTCTTATAACTGGAAGTTTGTCCCTTTTTACCACCCATCCTAACCAACTGGCAACTCCCTGCATATCCTCTGATGGATAGACCCAGTCTATTCTTCAATGTTCTACGTGTAAGTCAGATCACAGTGGTTTTTCTTCCGTCTCACATTTCACTTAGCATAATGCCCTGGAGGCCCATTCACATTGTCCCGAATGGCAGGATTTCCTTCTTCATGGCTGAATAATATTTCAGTGTGTGTGCATATGTGTGTGACATTTTCTTTAACCACTCACCCATTGATGAACATTTGTTTCCATATCTTGACTACCGTAAATAACCTGCAGTGAACACAGGGGAGCAAACATATTTCAAGAGATAAATTTTGTTTTCTTAAGGTAAATATCCCCAGAAGTAGAATGGCTGGGTCACACTACAATTCTGTCTTTAGTTTTTGAAGAACTTCCTTCTGTTTTCCATAGTGGCTGTATCAATTTATATTCTCATTTAACAACACAGGGTTCCCTTTCCTTCGCATCCTCACCAATATTTGTTATTTCTGTCTTTTTGATAATAATCAATCTAACATGTATGAGCTGACATCCTGTTGTGGTTTTGAGTCTCATCCCCCTGATGATGAGTGATGTTGAGTGATGGTGTGTACCTTCTCAGGTACATGCCTTCTGAAATACATATATTCAGATCCTCTTGGCCACTTTTTAATCAGATTTTAAAATCCATGTTGCTGTTCATGGATCTTAAAGTTGTCCTCAATTTTACTATTAAAGGCAATGCTACTACAAACATTTTTGCTCAGGTGTTCTTCTGCACACACTTGAGCATTTACAAGGGTGTATGCCTAGGGCTCAGGGCACTGTATCCTTCAAGTTCACTGTGGCAGTACCCTCATGCCAGCAGTGTGGCAGGGTTTCTGTTGCCCTATGCTTTCACCCACACTTTAGATTGCCAGGTCTCACATGTATAAGACTACCTGTTTATTCTGTGCTTAATAGCCCTTTGTGGCAAACACAATGGAAGAACAGTTACTCAGGGAATGCATCTAGATTGTGTTCTTGACTATTAAGTTCTCAGCCAAGTCTGGATGGAGGTCGCGAAGGCAAGCTGTGCCATTATTAATTCAGAACATCCTGCTATAAAACATGGAGTGAGAGACATGAAGCACACTCAGAATTTGGAAAGGCTTGTTGGCCATCTCCACCAACAATCTGCTTCACGCCATCATCTTTTTGTCTGACCTTTTGTTCAAAGGAATTAATAGGGAGCCCAGACTTCTAGGTTTGCCTGGAGTGCTCCCAATTCATGCCAGTTGTCCCAACAAAATTATTAATAGCTTCCTTTGATGCTTCAAAGTGTTCAGGCTTGAAAGAAAAAGTGTATGGTCATCCAAGCTATAAGAAGAGCAATTCAGATCAACTCTTATCCACAGATTTCTGACACTCTGCTGTGGTCGTGTGGAGATGGTGGAGGGCAGAGAGAGCATGTGACACAAATCACAGGGGAAACGCTGCAGTTGTTGCTGCAACAACATGGTTTAAGGTGGAAGTGGGAGCCCACTCAATCTTTCAGTTCGCAGAGGAGCTGCCCTCTGCACAGGAAAGTGCAGAGTCCTTTCCCGAGGAGGTCTGGCGCTCTCACTGAGGAGTAGAGGTCGTGCCTCGTGGTCACGGCCATGGGACAGCCACTCCAGGGGCAGGTGGTGCCAGGCAGCTTGGCGAGCATTCCCCCTGCTGGTCTTAAGATCGGAATCCGTTCCAGGCCACCAGACATTGCTCCCTGCCAGCACTTTCCCAAGAACAGTTCCTGGATGTGCTTCGTGAGCTGTGGCCAAGCTCTGTGACAACACCTCCCGGAATAACAAAGGGACGCTTTGTGGGCAGGCGGCTCCAACTAACAGCTTGTGGATGGCTGGACTCCCTTTGGCACTTTCCTTTCTAGATAGGCGCCCCCTATCCCCCATCCGTTCAGTTCAAGACAAGCTGGGATCCTAGATAGATAATTGAGCCATTTGATCAACCTGAAAAGATAGGTTAGGGCAGCCTCCTGGCATCAAAACTTCCGGAGGAAATGCCAGGACACAACGGGAGATCTGTGCTGGAGATAGCTCAGGGCATCCGAATTTGCTGCTTCCCGTCCAGCATTGTGTCACCTCCCAAGTGAAGGCCTCTGGCTCAGCAGCGTGCTCAGGCACAGAGGCTCACCCTCAGAAAGAAGCCCACAAAGGCGCTCCCACTGAGCAGCCTTGGCTGCCTGGCCTTTCACTTTAAAGAGTAGACTGACTCATTGAGGCGCACTCCTACATGGTGGCTCACGACTCCTCTGGGGTCATCACCTCCACAAAGTCTTTGTTCAGCTGCTCTCCCCTCTGCCATGGCCCAGAGGATAGTGTACCCTCTTGCTTTTGTGTCTCCTCCATTATGTACTGTGCGTGCGTGCGTGTGTGCGAGCACCCACACATGTGCATGCCTGTTAGAGCACAATATCTCTCTCAAGGGCCGTAACAGCATCTCACTTATTTCTGTCCTCCCCTTTATATACTGGTAGCTTAACAAAAGTTTGTTAAATGAAGAAATGAGTTAATCCTTCAGCTAGAGGGGATTCATCCAAGAAACAGACTGGATAGAAGAACTTAAATGATATTGTCAAGTCTCTTTTTGCCTTCTGTGTTTGTGTTTCTTCTCTGACTCACTTTCTGTGACTGCAGACAGACTTTCTCCATGTTGGGGGAGGTGGCCACTGGCAAGCCCCAATTTCCAAGAAAGATGGCCATTGGCAAGCCCAGTTCCTGGAATTTGAGCTCTGGGAAATGAAAGCAACTCCCAGGTTTGCCCCAGTTCTTTGATTAGCCTTGGGGGCAGAGGCTGGGCTGTACACTGACTGGAGGGTCCACTAGAATCATGTAATCGGAGTGATGGAGAAGCAGGTCTCCAAAGTGAGGGGATTGTGGTGACTCGAAGAGACAAAAATAGCAATAACTATTAAGCTGGATGAGTAGCATTGAGAAAGAGCAATAGCACTGACGCTTGAGGAATTCCTAGGAGGACAGATGCAGAGCCAGAGACTGGGATTGCTCTATAGGAGGGGTGACTGGCACTAATAACACAGGTCAAGGAGTTTGCACCTGGCCAGGTTTTACAAGGACCATGCCCTTTGTGAGAATGGCAAGTGGTTATACATGAAGATTCCAAATATCAGCCAACAAGAAGTGTATGTTGATTGAGGACCTGATAGATGCTAGACACCTGACTGGCCTGGGGATAAAGGGGTGGGGGGGGTGGTCAATAGTCAGCAGAGCGACCACAATCCCTGCCCTCTTGTGGCACACCATCAGCTGGGTGCCCGAAGTCCACTGAATGACCCCCACTGGGCCTCACCTTCTAGTTGACTTTGGCTCTGTCAGTGGGAGGATGGCATCGTTCCAATAGCTAACATTCTTGGAACTGGGCTTCAGGGGCACAGCCCCATTTTACCCTAGCAACAATATAGTGATTTCTACTTTAAGATTTAGGGTCAGAAACAGGCCTTAAATGAGGCAGAGAAAGAGAAGAGGAGGGAGAGAGAGAGCTAGAAAGAGGGGGAGGGGAGGGGAGAGGAAGTGGAGGGAGAAGGAAAGAGAGATGAGATAGTTACAGAATTGAAGGGAAGATGCACAGCCAGGCTTTGGGAGGGACCGGCTAGCCCAGGACTGGCATGGCTGCGTGTGGACCCTGTCTAGGGGGTGCTGCTCCACTGGCTCAGCTCCACCTACTTGCAGACCCTGTGACTTCCCTTAAGAGTCCAATTCTCGGGGCCTCCCTGGTGGCACAAGGGGTTAAGTCTCAGCACAGAAGTTATTAACAGCCACTGCAGCACAAGTTCGACCCCTGACCAGAAAGCTGACCCACATGGCAGCAGACCTCTCCTATCTTGCCCACAGCTCCCCATCCCTCAGCAGTGTATTTCAGTGGATCCGCCTGTTCTGCTCCCCATTCTGTCTCTGGTGAATTCTCTCACCACCCCGACACCTCTGGCCTACATCCCAGCTCTTGTATATATGCTTAAAATAAATAAATCTTAAAAAAACAAAGAGTCCAATTCCCAGTAGAAAGACGCTGTCTGGGACCTCCTTGGTGGCACAACAGGTTAAGCGCAGCACTATGAAGCTATCTAGACTCACTGCAGCACGAGTTCATAACCCCGATAGGGAGCTTCCCACGTGGTGCAGCAGACCTCTCCTGCCTCGCCCGCTGCTCCCCTCAGCAGTGTACTTCAGTCAATCTGCCTGTTCTGCTCCCCTCTCTGTCTCTGGTGGATCTTCTCACCCCCCTACACCTCTGACCTATATCCCAGCTTGTATGCATAAATAAATACATCTTAAAAAAAAAAAAAAAAGAAAGGTTCTGTCTGGCCTGACCTGGGCCAATGCCCACCGCTGTAATGGGGATCTGGTTCTGTGATTGACAACCCTGCCACGTGGAGCTGAGGAGCCGGATCTCCCAAAGGAAGGGCGGGAAGGAAGAAAGTAGATTGGGGTAGACTAATACTGCAGCTGTGCACCACACAGGTGCTCCTGTTATCTCTATTCTCCCGGTGAAGAAAGGTATCTGATTTGTTCAAGGTCACTCTGATGGTGAATGACAAGTCTTAAACCACCTGCTTGATTGCCGAGCCCACATTTTCAGTCTCTAGACCAGGGATTGGTCACTGGTTGGGACACGTCACTTGATCACAAAAAGTAATTTAAAAGATTTACATAGTGGTTAAGAGGCTGTGGACCGGTTAGAAGGTAATTGCAGTCCAGTAGGCAGGAGTGGAAAGTACTAACTTAGACCAGAGCAGTAGCTAAGATAGAGAGGAGGACCTGAAAGACTAGAGACAGGAAAAGACATGCTGGGTAGCTAACCTGTCGTGACTGATAACAGATGCATGATGGAAGGTAAGTGAGGAGTCTACACAGATGTCCAGGTCTGGAGTGAGTACTGGTGGATGGCCATTTACTGAACACAGAACCAAGGAGGAAGCAGTGGGGTTGGGGTGGGAAGAAGATGAGTGTCGTTTGGACACGTTGAATTTGAGGTGCCTAAAGGGAACCCAAGCAGACATGCCCAGGAGCTAGAGAATAAATGGGATCTGGAGCATAGGAAATAAAATGCTCCAGAATAAAATGACCCGGTTGTGCTGCTGGTGCCCTCCAAGATTTGTGTCAGCTGAAACTGACAACCTCAGGACCAAGCTGGGGATCACAGCAGTGAGGGCTAGTTCAGAACATTTCCTGGGTTCTGCAGCATCATTAGAAAATATCAGGGAAGGTGTCTCATTTATAACTGAGCTTCCATCTGCCCGGCCCCTTCTTCACTTCATCCAAGGAAGTCTCATGGTAATTGCGGTGTTTTTTTAAAAAAAAGATATATTTGTTTATGCATACAAGAACTGGAGTGTAGGCTAGAGGTGCGGGATGTGGGGGGAGTGAGAGGATTCACCAGAGACAGAGTTGGGGGCAGAACAGGCAGACTGACTGAAATACACTGCTGAGGGGAGCAGTGGGTGAGACAAGAGGGGTCTGCTGCGCCATGTGGGTCATCAGCTCCCTGGCTGGGGATCAAACTCAGGCTGCAGTGGCTGCTGATAGCTTCATAGTGCTGAGACTTAACCTTTTGTGCCGCCAAAGAGGCCCCCATTGTGGTGTTTTGATATGCGTTTGTGTTGTGAAGGAGTCTTGCCTCCAGTGAACATCTCCAGGCCAAATCTTTTTTTTTTCTTTTTTATTTATTTATTTATTTTTTATTTATTTATTTTTTTAATATAATAGATATTTATTTTTGTTATTCGTATCTTTTACTTATTATGTATTCCCCATAAGTTACCCACCACCTGTTCACCCGTGGAATCCAGGCCAAATCTTAAGAGTTAGTGTCCGTAGCATTTCCTGAGCACAGCCTAGCCCATTTCGTCTGCACAGCACTATTTCACTGTTGTTACTTCATCAGGCGCTAATTTTCCATGCTCCTTAAAGGCAGGGATCATTCCTCTCTTGTTTGCCCATCTAGGAGGTGGGACTCTCCCCATTCAGGCCTTTTTCCTTCCCTCACTTCCTGTCCAGGTTGTTGATATACTCAATCAGTTTCCAAGGTATACCCATATTCCTGCCTCCCTTCTTCCACTTCCTTTGCTGGTGCCATTGGCTCTGTACGAGAACTGACTCCGAGCCAACATCTTCTCCTCTCCTGTCTACCACATGAATGCAGGGCAGGACTTGGCATTGGAGCCAGTAGTTCCTGGTCAGGGGCTGGCCCAGCTGTGAGGCTAGAGTCGTGGTCCCATCCTCTCAAGGAGAAGCTTGCCCTGGGGAAGTTATGCATTCACCTGGTTAATAACCAAGAGGTACATTGGTTTCTCTTTTTTGTTTATCCTTGTAACCTTGGGGACTTTATGAATAGGGGATTGATGGAGGGCAAGATTTGGCCATTTCCAGATCCTCTGGTCAAATCCCACCTACTAGACCCTTCATCTCATTGACCAGAGAAGGAAGAAAGAAATGCACAAACAGAGCTGGTTTCTACCCCACAGTCTTGACCGTGTATGAAGGTTTGTCCCTAGGAGCGTGTCTTAGATCATTCAAATATGCTGCAAACCCCGGGCTTTGCTCTCATAAACACGATCCACATACTACGTGATGTTATGACACTGCTGGGCTTCATCCTGACACATTTTGAAAGGCTCCTGTCAATCTGCCTGGGAGAATTGGTATAAACCTCCATCACTGAGTGGGAGCCAGAAGATCTGAAGGGCCTGGTAGATATTTAGCATTTTCTTGGTCCAGGAGTATCTCCTGATAGAATAAAATGTCCCACAAATTATCTGCATGTTGTGTTCACAGCAGCTCTACAGATTGGGTGTCATAGCTTCTTATTTTACAAAAAGGGACACTAAAGCTCAAAGAAATGCTATAATTTAGCAGAACACTCAGCATGCATAATAATAACAATTAACATTAATTAATAGTAGCAAATGGCAGACCTACTATGTGCTAGCAGGAGGTCTGTCAACCAAGGAAGCCTTCCATGACCCCTGTTCTCCTTGGCAGGGTGGGCTGGGTGCCCATCTGTGCTTCTGCCCCATTGCATACAGTAAATTTCAGTAAATGGGTAGAAATGTTAACATCAATTTAAAATCTGTCTCCATAAAATTTCCCCCAGTCCCTGATATTCCCTCCTTCCTAATTAAACATGAAAGCACCAGTCTTTGCTGTTTTTAAAACTTTCCTCAAATGTCTATTGGTATTGGTCCTTAATTAGCACTTTTGGATCCCTTTGGGTCCTTGCTGTCCTCCTGAGCCGGGGAGCTGGATGTCTATTCCTGCAAACATTAGTGTTTCCCCAAATAGCTCCTAGAAAAGGAAGTGCAGCTTCTCCACAAGAAAAGACCGTTTGCAAACAAGAGCTCTGCAGCGGTGAGCTCAAAGGCAGCTGAAGCGTGCCCCTCTCTGGGAGATGTTTGAAGCAGCGCCACTCAAGATCACAGGGCTATTTAGTCAATACTCATCTATTTCCTCTTCCACCCTTCCTCTAGGGAAGCCACACCGAGTTCTTGTCAGAGGGTACCAGTCAGGGAACAGCTTCAAGAGAGTGAAGGGGATGATCCGTTGGATCGGAAGACGATAAAGGCCAAAAGCTGCCAAAAGGACATTAATTGGCTTTGGAACAGCTAAGAGCCTCACTCTGGCCCGAACATCCCAAGGCAATTTCCGAAAGCGGCTGTAGAAGAAGAGGTCTGTATCTTTCTCACCTCCTTTGAACGGGTGGCTCGGAAGTAGGAGAAGGGGCCAGGAATCCACAGGGCAGCCTTCTCCTGCCAACTGCCCAGTGTCTGGAGAGAAGCCAGGCCGCCTGCCTCCTGGGGCTTGGGAATGTGCCCGAGTAGAAGAAAGCTGCAGCACCCCCCCCCCCACAACACCAGGTTTGAGAGGAGGTGCCCCTGGCAGTGCCCAGCGGCTGCCAGAGCACTGGGTATGGACAACTCATCTTTGTTGGATTTCTGGCTCCCTTGATTTCCTTCTCTGGGCTTGATTTCCTTCTCCCTTGATTTCCTTATCTGAAAACCAGGTTTTGTTGGACCAGGTGTCAAAAGTCCCTTCTAGATTTGCTTTCTGGGGCTGGTAAAAACAGGGGAGATAGAAAGGGAGGAAAGTGCAGGAAGTGTTGAAGTCTCAGGAGGAAGATAGGACTGAACCCCCTATCTGGAGGGGAGGTGTCTGGCATGTCTACACAAGACAACAAGTTTTAGCCTGGGGACCCAGCCAATAAAAAAGGGCTGGAACTGGGCCTCCCTGGTGGCGCAGCGGTTGAGCGCTGCTCTGTTGAGCTGTCGGCAGAGAGTTCGATCCCCGGCCTGGGAGAGTCCCACATTGTGCGGCAGACCTCTCCTGCCTCGCCCGCTGCTCCTCTCAGCAGCGTATTTCTGATCTGCCTGTTCTGCTCCCCACTCTGTCTCTGGTGGACCCTCTTGCCGCCCCACATCTCTGGCTTGTACGCCAGCTTGTATTAAAAAAAAAAAAGGGGCTGGAACCCCCCTCGCCTACATCTTGGATGAGGCATCAGATCAGGAAACTGAAGCCTGAGCAGCTTGAAAAGACTCAGGTGAGGTCACATGGGCAGCAAGGAGGGAACCTGTCCACTACATCACGGCAGGCAGGCTTCACTTCATGTGCCAGCTCTGGCAGACGACAGGGTTGTCTGCAGCATCGCTGGAGGAAGGCGTCCATCATCAAAGAGCAGTCTCTGCCACAGGCTTAGGGAGAGGAAGTGGCAGCATGAATGCCACACATTTGCCACACTTACTATTCATTTAGAAAATATCATATCTCCTTGCTAAGTAGTACAAGGAGAATAAAATAGTGCAATGGGGTAGACAGTGTTGGTGTGGGGGAGTAGGAAGGAGATCAAAGTGATCAGGGAAGTGACATCTAAGCAGAGACCTAAATTCTGAGAAGATGCAGCCCTGTGAAGAGCTGAAAGAAGAGCATTCAGGCAGGAGGAACACCGGTGCAAAGGTCCTGAGGTGGTGCCATAAAGGGACGGAGAAGGGAGCAGAGCTGCTCAGAAGGTAAAGGGAAGGGTCAGTGGAGGTGGTGGGAATGGTGAACCTGGCTGCTCAGTGACCCATATGGATGTCTGACAGGCCTCCCAAAGTCAGCCTGTCCAAAACCACACCCTCAGTCCTCATCCTCCCTTTCCCCACAACCAAATGGCTCCTCCCCAAGTCTTTCCTTCTCTTTCTGTAAATGACCACCCAGACTACTACTCAGACCACTGTGTCTCAAACCAGCACTGAACCATCACCCTTGCTTAGGGCATCCTTGGTGGCCTCCTTGACTCTGCTGGTCTTTGACAGAAGCCCAAAGCACTCAAACCAATCCCATCATCACTGCCCCCAAGCTGTCTTCTCCCAGTTTTATCTTCCTTGCAACTATCCCCAATCCACAAACTAAGAAACACATTTTAATCATCTTCTTAACAGAAACTTTGGATTGCCCACAGCCACAGAGGGTTTCAGTCCCAGTTCAATCCACACACATTCTCTAGTTGTCCCCAAACTGACAGTGTTTCCAGAGTGGTTCTGGGTACTGGGGACCCCTGGGGACTGGACATAAGTCATCATGGGACCATTTATCAGCCACCTGCAGTGCTCCTGGCCCTGTGACCAGGAGCATCATAATCAGTCCTGCCAGGGAAGTGTGATTATCCCACTTTCGTTCCTATGGATCCTCAGACTCAGAAATGCTCAGCTTCTTATCATAAGCCCCCCAGCTGGTAAGTGGCTGAGCCAGGATTTGGACTCAGCTCTCTCTGATGCCAAAGCCCAAGCACTTGTTTCTACATTAAGCGTCCTCCTAGATAAAATGAGCAAAGGAAGACAGGCTCAGTGAGAGGCACCTTGACCTTGACATTTTCCCTTCATTCCAAATCAAATCAAAAGTGAGAGTCTGCTCCCTGGGCTCCTTGGTCTCTCCTCAGCCTGGAAAGATAAGAGGGTAAGTAAGACCTTCTGCTGCCCCCTAGCCCTGAAGAGACAGAGCTGTTCCAGTCCTCCTTATCTGGCCTTTTGGTCCCTGTTCCTCCACCTGCCTGGCTCTCACATCCCCTCTGTTGCCAGGTGGTCACCTTCCTGCCCTGGGCTGGAGTAGCCAGTAGCCTGTACCCTCCAGCTAGTTGGCCTCTTGATCAGGAAGCATTCCCGTGGGAACCATGGTGCCAACATGCGGTGAAGACGGGCCTTCCATTACCTACTGGCGCTATTGCTGCTGTTATCAGGAACAAGAACAAAGGACATTGGTGCCTGCCGCCCGACAGGCTGTGTTTGTCCAGGGCGAGACTTCAACTGGCACAGATGTTGAACAAACAGGAGTGCCGGCCTCAGATCCGCCTTACAAAGAGCTGGGCTTCAGCTGGAAGGTGTTGCTTTCAGGCTACCTGCTGAAATATTACCCCGCTCATCTCTGCAAGGCAGAGACTATCAGGAAGGGCTGATCCCTCTGGGCCTCAGGCTTTCCAGCTCTATAATGGAGAATTGCACAAAAGGATCTCCAAGATTCTGTCTCAGGTCTAAAGCTTTGAATGTCATTGATGGAAATCTCCAGGGCTGGAGCACAGGCAGAGTGAGTCCTTGAGGTTGGGTATGGAATCCAGGCCTTGGTGTCATGACATTTTCTTCCTCCCCTGCCTCAGCCTCATATACCCACATATGTCTCTGTGTCTGGCCAGGAAGATTGACCTTTCTCAGAGCAATGTCCTTGAACACGGTCTCATTTACCCTGATGTAGCTCCCAGGACTGAAACTAGGTAACCTTATGGTCAGAGGATTAAGTGTGACTGTCTTGCTACAGAGGCCACTTAGAATCTGATCTCTACCCCCAGAAATTTTAGGTAGGTGGAGGATGCCCACACAGAGGGGCCATGGAGGGTCAGTGGGAGACAGCATGGTGATAGCAATTCTCAGACTTTCATGTGCATCAGAATCAAAATCACCTGGAAAGTTTATTTAAAATCCAGAATCTTGACACTCGCACCCTGAGTCCCAAAGTCCGAGGTGAAAGTGGTTTAGGATTTTGATTTTTAATCAAATATCAAGGTGACCCTTAGGTCTTTAATGGGATGGAATGAATGAGTCTAAAAGCTATACAATCCTGGATTCAGATCCCACTGCTGCCATTATTTAGTCTTGTGACTGGGGGGAAGTCACTAAGCCTTTCTAGGTGTCAGTTGTGTTTATAAAATGAGGCTAGAATAATGGCTACCTCTTAGTAAATGAGATCTATTGTTTTAGTGTTTATTACACTTTGTAAATGTTTGTTGAGCAAATGGGGTAAAAGTCCACTTGCCCAAGCCAGAAACCTGACGGTTGTCCTTTATGTGTCTCTAGCACATCTCAACCACAAATTCCATGAACTCGATCTCTTAAAACATCTTTGCTCTGCCCACTTCTCTCCATCCCTGCAGCTACCAAAGCCAACCATCTTCCTCTCCGTGACCACTGCACAGCTTCCTCTCTGCTTTCCCTGTTTTCATTTTTGCCCCCTCCCATTCACACTTCCCAGAGCAGCCATACTAATCTAATAAAATGATAACTTTGTTTCAAATCCTAGCTCTCAGGAAGCCCTTATGAGTCTAAAAACGTTCCTGTGATCCCCCATCTCTTCTTCTAAGTCTTCAGTCTCTTTCAGCCTCTACCTCTCCACTCAAGATATTCTCAACTTTATTTAGAGTTCTCCAATGAACATCATTTTCTCTTGTCACTGGGGCTTCGCACAAAGTATACTTGCACTGCCTGAAAAAAAATCTTGCCCCCAATACATGCTTTACCTACTACTCATCTTTCATATTTCAGATTGAATGTCATTTCCTCAGGGTCAGACAAAACCATCTCCCTCCCATGCATTCTGGTAATTCCTTCCCCCTACTATAATACATGTTGCACTCTGCTTTGATGACTTCATGCCTGGCTCTACCACTAAACAGCTCCAAGAGACAGCCTCTGTTTTGCCCATTGTTGTAGCACCAGCAGTTACTAGTCTTTGGCACATTGTGGGTGCTCAAAGAGTGACTACACACAGGGCCGAATGAATGAGTGAATGAGTGAATGAAAGAGCCAGAAGGCCTTGGTCGCAGAATGTCACGGTGGCCAGTCCCCAGCAGTGTCTAAATTGAGTTTAAGGTCTAAGCGCCTGGAGAAAAGGCAGTCACGTGGGGGCGTCCCTGGACACCAACAGGCCACAGGGGGGCGCCCCTTGCTTATTGTATCTGGTTGGCACCTCCTCCCACTCAGGTTCTGTTACTAAACGCCAATGGACGGCAGGAGGCGGGGTTCTCCCTCTGATGGACAGTATGGCTCCGCCCAATCTAATTCATGTTTTCCTTGGCCCCGCCCACCATAGTCCTCAGGGACCCTCAGAACGAGCCTGATGAAGGCGCCACCAACTGAACTTCTGCAAAGTGCTCTCGAGGCCGAACCAGCTCGCCTGGCGGCCTGTGAATGGGCGGCCGGTAGATATGGGCGGGTCTTCGACGTTGACAGGCAGGTCCCGGGTCCCGCCCCTCTCGCCCAGAGCGGCCGCACCAGCGCTGGGGACAGCAGAAGTGAGTACGTGAGCAGCGCAGCAAGATCCCTGCTCGGACCCCGGACGGCGCGCGCACACGGAGCCCCCGTTCTGAGTCGGGCCCGCGGCATACAGCGGGATTACTGTGCACCCCGAACTAGGATCACTTGCACCCTCCTGCCCGTGTCCGTCTTTCCGAAACCTCCGACTCGAGCTCTCCATCTCCCGGGATCCTCCTGGACCGGTCCGTCCAGATTCCCACGGGACCGAGCTACCCGCATCCCCCAGCATCGCCCGACTCCGGGCGCCGCCTTGGTCCCGGACCCGTCCGCCTGGATTGCACCCCCTCCTTGCCGGGTCTCCTGAGATCGTTCGCGAGCCTTCCTCTGAGCCCGCGGAGTAGACCCTCCCCCAAGTGCCCACTGCCCCGCCGGCGCGGCCCGGCGCGGCCCGGCTCGGCTCGGCTCCCGGAGCCCGCCCCGGCCATGGCCCGAGCCCGGCCGCCGCCGCCGCTGCCGCCGGGGCTCCTGCCACTGCTCCCTTCACTGCTGCTGTTGCCGCTGCTGCTGCCCGCCGGCTGCAGGGCCCTGGAAGGTGAGCGGCGTCGGGGGGTGCATCCAAGGGTTAAGGTGCCCGGGGTCGCCGGAGCGTGGACTGGAGAAGGTGTGGGTTGAATGCCGGCTGAGCGCACGTCCGAGGAGGCTCCGCCACCGGCTCCCGCTCTAGGGGCTAGAGCATGAGGTAAGGGGGACGCCCCCCCGGAATCACCTCGGAGGCTAGAACTGGCTCGGAGAGCCGCGACCCGTGTGTTGCGGGATCGCGGGCAGCTCGACTCGGGTTGAGCGTTCTCGAAATTGAGGGCCTGACGTGAGCTTTTGTGGGAGTACCCGGCACTCAAGGCAGGGAAGCGGAGCCCTCGGCGCCTCGCGAAGGCGAGGAAGTGTGGGCGACCCACCAGGCAAGGCGGGGCTCTAAGGCTGCTGCGGGGTTGTGGCTATTGGGGGTGAAGCGGAACTCCCCAGGTTGGGGGGCGGCGTTGGTTAGGAATCCGTTGGAGTTAACTGTGGGAGTTTGCTCCCCGCTTTGTCAGGGGATGACTGCGGAGGATGGGGGTGTGTGGAGAGGATAGGGTCTGTTATTGTTTAGGGTTTACCCAGCGCCAACTATACACGAGGTGCTACGTGCACCGGTGTTGCACTCTGCTCTGTGGCTACCAACCCCCTTTTAGTAAGACACCCCGAATGCTCAGGTCTCCACTGAACCCCTCGAGTTGTGGGATTTGCTCCAGCTAGCACTGGAGCCGGTGTGTTACCCATTAGCTGGCGGGGAAAGGCCAGGCTTCTCAATAGGTTCTGTGAAACCTGCCAAGACTGCTGGGGGAGGGGGTAACTCCAACTTCCAAATGACTGTACTTCGATGAACAGCCCAAGTGTTGTTGGTCCCGGTGGGACAGCTCACACACATGCCGCTTGACATAAGCCTGCAGGGGACCAAGGCACTAACACAGGTCACAAACAATAGACACACACACACAGCTTCCCCAAAATTTGGAGCTATTATATGAGGAAAGAAAAACCTTCCTTGATGTGGAGGGAAAGACACTTTGTACATTTGGAGAAATTGGAATATAAGCAGCACTTATTTTTGGCATCTTTTACAAATCTAGTCACTTTCTTAGTTCAGGGACAAAAAACATTAATTCTGTGTAACTTGGTTTATTCATATATTCATAGTCAGTAAACATAAAGGTTGGAAGGAAGAAAGAACATAGTTCCAAGAGAAAGGCATCTTTGGGTACTTTGTAATTTTCTCCAGGGGGAAAAGCCTTCCTGTGAACTCTCAGACCCCTTTATCTCTGAGGCCACTGGTGCTGACAGATGGATTCACACAGAGGGACACACGCAAATCCAGACAGACACACTGAGGTCGCGCCCACACTTGCTCACACTCACCCACATGTGTGTGATAGGATCGCGGGCGTGAGAAACCAGTGTGGGTCTTTGTTGTTGATTGCCTCAAGGGTGTGAGCCAGGGAGCCTGTTGGAATTCCCAGGTCTCTGTGTCTTAACCCAGAAGGGGTGATATGTACACATGCTTCTGGGTCCCCAGGGTTCTGATTGTGGGGTGTGGTGGGTGCTGGTGTGGGGGTGGGGGATCAGGTGAATGAGGACTATCTGAGGAGGATCACCCCTCCCTCTTTCCTTCTCTTTCTTCCTCCTTTCACCTCTCCCAATCTGCTAGACCCTTGAGGCAGGTCCTAGGTGGGAGCTGGCATTCAGGTTTTCAAGGAGCTGGGGGTTGACCAGCTTGGGGACATTCAGGTTTCAATGGCTGTCAGGGACCTGAGCAACTGCAGCAGCCTAGGAAAGAGAGGGCCATCGCTACCTCCCCTCCGCCACGAAGTGAGACTAGAAGGCCAGGCCAGCATGGGGTGCCCCTGGAAAGTAGCAGTGCTGCCCAAGTATGGCTTAACTGTTTCTTCACTTGTATCATACCTCAGCCCTTAGGGTCTTCACTTTGTATGTGAGAAAATGAGAGGAAAAAGAGAGATGCCCCAGCCCAGAGGGTACATCTTCCTTCCCTTGGGTTCTCCCTCACCATGAGTTGGGATGTACCCACCTCCTAGGGTTTGAGGATTGAATCCTTAATGTGTGTGAAGTACTTAGCATGTAGCCATTGTTGTTCAAGGATTAGCTGTTGTTATTGTTACCCTAGGGTCTTCTCCTTGGGGAGTGTCAGAAGTGAAACTGGTGTGTAGGAAAGGTTGGTCTGAAGAAGTTGTCCCCCTTCCCCCATTCAAAAGGGTGGGATGGAATGGGAAGGGAGCTGGGTAAGGGGGCGACTGAACCCTACTCCTGCCCATACCTCACCCATGTGCTGGAGTTTGAAGAGTGGTGGAGTAGACCTGGAGGTCCTGGACTGTGACCAGAGGGCAAGGATAAGTGGGACCCCTGGCACTGAAAATCTCTCCTACCCCCCAGCTTTATAAGTGGGCAATCTGGGCCCCTTGCTCCAACCATCATTTGGCTTTGCTTGGATTTAGATTGCCCTTGGCCTGGGGAGACTTTTGGCTCTGTATCTGGGGGTCATTGTATTTAGGGCCAGAGTCCCTGAGCTGTGGGTGCTGGTCCTTATGGACCCATGGGTGAGATCTTGTCTAGCACTTGGTAGTTCTTCCCTCCCTGAACCCTTGGGGCTCACCAAGAATTTCACCAGTTTTCCATGAGGATGGAGCCAGGGTCCTTTCTTGTCCTACCTGGTTGATGAAACTCCCCTCAGAAGATTATGCATGCCCCTTCTCCCCCAACACGCACACACACACAAACACACACACACACACACACACACACACACACACACACACACACACACCCCACTGCTCTGGGATTTACTCTCAGTCGCAGGGAAACAAGGCTGACTGCCCTGGTGCTCGCTGTCCTTTCCAGTAATGTTCTCCTCCCCCCTTCTCCAGTCAAGATCATTCTCCCCTTCAGGATCAGGAACGGGTATGGAAGTGGGGTCCAGTGGGGTGAGCAGACCATGAGTGGGTGTGGATGAAAGGGTAACTGCATCATGGTGGCTCTTCTACCTGAAACAGGAGGGGGAGGTCCCTGCTGGGAACCTGCTGAGAAAAGAGAAACAGTTACCAGATGGTAAGAGATGGGGACCCATAAAGGCCCCTTGAGCCAAGCCCTGTTAGCTGAGTGGCTGCTGTAGTGGAACCTGTCCCTGAGGGAAAGAGGCAGCATGAGCCTCTGTCTCCTGAGAAGCAGCAGCAGTGGCCACTGAGGTGGCAGCTGAGAGGGGACAACGGGTCCAGGATTTCTGTGACTTGTTCACTAATTTGAGTTGCCTCTGGCACCCCCTATCCCATCCCTGTTTGTCATGAGCTGGAACTCCAGAGCTGTCTAGGAGGGACAGTGGTAGGTATTTGGGGGAACCAGTTTGCTTGTCACTGCCTTCCCTTTAGCCAGAACTGCTGTCTCCACCGCCACTGCCACTGTGGCCACAGCCGCAGCGACTAAAGCCGAAGCTGCCATGGGCCGGCCTCACACTAATTAAACAGCATGAAGAGGCTGAATCACAAGGCCTGCATAGTTTGAAAATTGTAGCCCTGCCTGTTGTGCTGAGTCAAACTGGTTTGTCGGGATTGGGCAGCTGAGGGGTGGGGGGAGGGAGGCTGGGTACAGCTGGGCACCTGATGGGGTGGGAAGGGCCCCCTACCCCAAGGGCAGCCCTGGCCTAGCCCTGGCCTGAGAATTTCATTGACTTCTCGCCTTAGATTCCTGGCTAGACCCACGGTGCCCTGCATCCCAGGAAATGGCTCAAAGATCTCACAATAGGGTGGCTTCTCATCCATCTTTCTGGCTGGCAGGACCCAGACCAGGGTGGGGGGCATGGATGAGTACTGAGGCATCCAGGCTGCCTGCCCTTCCTTGCTTCTTCCTCCCTCCCAGGTTTATTTAATTATAAATCCTCATGATCTGAGGGGAGGAATGAAAAACAAAATGTGTTCTCTGTTCTAAGATGCTCCGCTCCCTTCCCCTCTATCCCAGACATGAGGGCACAGGGGCCATGGCAGGGGGAGAAAGAAGTGGCCTTGAGTGAGCCAGGCTCCTTCCTCCCAGTCCCATGGCAAGCAGGGTACCCCCAAGACCGTCTCTTCAGGGGCTGGTCACCCAAGTCTACAGTTTGGTACAGGCATGCACAAACATGGACGCGTGAAGGTTGGGGGCCGGGGTGGGGGTAAAGAAAACCCAGGACAGGGCCCTCAACTTGTTTGACTGAGGTAGGGACCCTATGGAGGAAGGGGGGATTAATTCTGGGGGGCGGGGGGCATAGAGTTTTCTCCCTCTCTTCACAGGCAGGGCTCCAGGGCACACCTTCTTGCCTAGACTGTGCCCTGCCACCCCCTGCCCCTGCTCCCTGCTGGCCCAGTCCGGGCATGTGACCTTTCCTGCTACTTGTAAGTCTCTGGTTGGGAGTTTGGGCTGGAGCTTCTTGTTTCTTTCTCTAGATTTTTGTGGTTTCCCTGGGTCTCGTTGAACCCAGCCCTCTCCCAGTGGGGGGTGTTCTGAGTGATGTGACGAGGAGTCCGGCAGATCCGTAAAGTTGTATGCACCTGGCCCTTTACCGGGGCAGGTGGAAGGCTCCCAGCTGGTGTTCCAGGGTGGCCCAAGGAGGCCCTCAGACACAGGCTGGGTGTCCTCAATGTTCTTCTTGTGCTGGGCCCCCAACTTATGTGTGCAGATGTTGCCCGAAGCTCCTAGGGCTAAATCTCTTCAGTATACCACCTCCTTCCCCAGGGCTCAGGGGCCCTTTGGACAATGTCATTGTGCTGTCAGGGAAGTGGCCTGGCGGTTGGGCTGGAGCAGTTACCTGGGGAGGCTACACCCAGTCACACCCAGAATCATCTTTGTGCCCCTGCCCCGCCCCCTGCCTGGTGACCTGTGACAGCTCCTGCCTGTGCCTCTGGCCAAGACTACCTTAGTACCTATGCTTTCTTAGCAGACTCTGCCCCCTCCCATTTTGGGGGGGAACCCACAGTCAGGCAACCCACTTCATATTGGGGTTGCCCTGTAACACCATCTCTTCCTCCACTCCACTCAAACACTGGTCCCGTAGGAAAAATCCCTCCCCGCAGTGTGGGAGTATACTCTCGTGCCTGTATTTTGTGTGCATGGAGGATGCACCTCTAAGGCTTTACCAGACGCCAGGTCTTGGTACGTCGTACACTGTGTCTGCACACTCTTGTCGCCTACTTAGGGCAAATGGGCATCTGTATGAGCACAGCTGCTGTGGGTTGTGTGTGACTGTGTAAGAGCATGTCACCAAGTCTGTACAGGGAAACTAGTGTTTGTATTTGCACTTGAGTATGTTCAAGACTGACTTGTGGCTGGCAGTAGTGGGTGCAGTTGGGGATCTAAGAAGAATGTGCTGTTGGCATGTGCATCCTCAGTACACCCGTGTCTCAGGAAACCTGCATATACTAAGATTGTGAGAGTGAGTCTTTGCCTAAGCCAAGCCAAATCTGTGTGTAGGGAAGACTCTCTGTGTATGGCTGTCTAGGGGAGACGAATCTGTTTGTACCATATGTATCTGTGTGTCTGAGAAAGGCAGACGGTGGATGTGTGTGTGTGGGTGATTGTGGTTTTGTGTGTTTTTGTCCACCATATGTGTTGACTTGCCCCTCTTTGGCCCTGGGGATGGGGAATGAGCCCAGCCACCACGAACTGGGTGATGTGTGCGTGTGTGCGCCCAGGAGAGGGCCACACAGTTGCTGCCACGTGGCTGTTCTCCATGGCCCTGCTGAAAGGGGTTTTGCTTCTTTCTGAGCATTGAAGCCCCAGTCCCAGAGCCCCGGGCCCGGTGTTCACTTCCCAGCTTGCTTTTGGGGGGCTGTTGGGGTTCCCCTATCTGTCTGAGTCTTGTATCTGGAAGTGACCTGCTGTTCTCTGGTCTGCGGTAGCCACATAGAGGGATAGAGGAGGATGGGAGTATGGTAGGTAGCTGGGGGAGTTTGGAGATTGCCCACTTGTTCCTCTTTTGTCTTTATCCCTGTACCTCATATCAATTACCCCAGCATGTGTACAACACACACACACACACACACACACACACACACACACACACACACACACACACAGAAACGCGTGCGCGCAGCAGAGGAAAGGTGGGCTCAGTTGCATCGGGTCTCTCCCTCCCAATGCCACAGACATAATTCTGGAACCTGTCTCCCCACCACCTAGACATCCTTCCCCAGGCTGGGACTGGAGTACTTCAGGGTCTCTCTCTTGGTGAAGGGACAGGCCTCTCCACTCCTCCAGAGACTTGGGGAAACTGAAAGCCCCCTCCCCACCAGGGTGACCAGAGCCCTTCCTCAGGCACACATGACTCGAAATCCAAGTCCTCTCCTCATTAATGGGAAAAATGTGCCGAGATTGAGCGATGGCCAAGGGCCGATCCCTTCCCTCCCTCTCGCTCCCCAGAAATTAAACAGAAATGAAGAGCCTCCCCCCTCCTACAGCCTTCCCCCTCCTCCCCCACTTCTCCCCCCTCCTCATCATCCCCTCCCTCCACTCCCTCTTCTCAGAGCCAGCGCAGGGCTTGTTTTAAACTGCAGAGGAATCTGGCTGGAGGGGGGAGGGGGCTGAATATTTGGGTTTAAACAGTTCCAGATGGGTTTGGCACAGTCTGAGCAGAAGGAAGTGAGGGAGAGGGAGGAGGGAGGCAGCGTTCGAGGGAGCAGTGGGAGCCCTCGCCTGTTGGGGTGGTGGGCTGCAGGCAGACTGGCTGGCTGACTCGTTTGGGGGGGTGCGCTTGGCTCCCCTGGTTCCCGGGGACAGGAATACTCTGGGCTGCTGGCTGGGGAAGAGGCCTCTTGGCAACCTCCCTCTCTGTCTCTATCTCCGTGGGCCTCCTTGTCTCTCCATCTCACTGTCTTTTGTAGTCTGCCGCCGGCCATCCTGGCTGTCTGGTCCTAGCCAGCCGCATCCCTCCAGCTCCGACTGGGCGCCGCCCACCATCCCCTCTTGGAGGCCTCTGCTCCTCCCACCTCACTCCCTGCTTGTCTCTGGGCCCCCGCTTCTGACCATCTCCACTTCCCTTCTGTGCCCAATGTCCGTCTGTCTGTCTGCCAGAGGGGCCCGTCAGGCCACCTGCGATGAGCCTGGGATAGCTCACCCAGCAGAAGGACTCTCCAGAGACCAGCCCCTGCTGCAGGAAGCAGCGGAGGGAGCTTCTCACCCCGCAATGAATGGCTGCTGCACGCTCTCCCCTTTGCCCTACGTGGGGCCTGGTACCACAGCTGCCTCGTCCTTGCCTCAGACCCAGACTCCCGAACCCCAGTGGAGGTCACAAACCTGGAGCCTGTAGGGCTCCTGGACACCCCCTACCCTGTCCCACTGTTGATATAGTAGCCTCCAGAAGTTCTGGGGGCGACCCTGTCCCATTCCAGCTCAGAGTTGAGGCAAGAACTGCTGGCTGCACTGTCTCCTTAGGTCTGATCTTAGGGTTACTCTGTCAGAGAGCGAAGTTGTCCAGCAAAACTCAGAATTAGGTTCCTAGGGGAGCAAGTTTATGCCAGAAACATTAATGGGTCCCTTCTATGGAAAACAGACAAGAAACCATAGCTCAGAATAGGATTGGTGTTATGACAAAGTCCCCTGCACATCTAATCCTGACTTAGGGGTTCAGGGAAGACCTCCTGCAGGAAGTGACAGCTTGGTTGGGATTTTTAGGAACTTTCTAGACTCTGGTTCTCTTGTACAGAGGGGCAGAGTGCAGCCAGAGATTTCTTATTAGAGGTTAATGTGGAGTCAGATAGACCTGACTTTGAGCTACCCTGCAACCCTTTGCCCCAAGTCCTATTAGTTTCACTTTAAGCCATGTGTTCACTTTATCTGGGCTTCAATTTTCTCATCTGTTAAAGGGGTACACCAATAGTTCCTCTGTCTAAGGACAACAGGAAGAACTGAGCTGGCAATCTAAGAGTGCATCTGGGACTTGGTGGCCCCTACCCCACCCTCAAAGAGCATTCCCATCCCATCCCCCTATGTGGTTGAGTGGGAGGTTGGGTGGGAGCCTGCGCTGGCCTGTAACTGCCTTCTCCTTTCTCTGGGCATGTGTGGGGCTGGGCCTTTGTGTGGGGAATGGAGTCAGCGGAGGCCTGGGCAGCAGGGTCTGAAGCACACGGCCCTTTGTTCCAGCATAAAGGCTGTGCTGGCCCCTTTGTGTGGAGATTAGCAGAGCCTGTAGGTGTGTGAGCTGGCCCTGGCTCCTGCCTCATTAACCCAGGCCTGGGGTCAGCGGCAGTCACCCACCCCCAGCTGGCCCCAACTGACATCTTAAAGGTTGTGACATCTCTAGGGATGGCCCCAGAGTCTCCCACTGGGCAGGGGAGCTGGGGGCTTTGGGGAGTCCTGGAGGGTTGCCTAGTAGGTCTGGTGTCCCGGCCTTTCCTGGGTAACCAACTCTCTCCCCATCCTGAGCTTGACCCCTGACCTTTTTTCTTCTGTTGCTCCCCTAGAGACCCTCATGGACACAAAATGGGTAACGTCTGAGTTGGCATGGACATCTCATCCAGAAAGTGGGGTAAGACTTCCCCACTGTCTCTCCTGAAGAGCTGGTTGCCATGCTTTCCTCTGGCACCCACCCCCTCGCCTCCCTGAGGCTGGAGAAGGGCTGCCTCCACCTCCTGCCTATTAATTACCCCTCCTGTGGGGTCCCTTCACCTGTCACCTTCTTTTTTTGCCTGATGGGTCCTTTTCTGTGGGTGTTTTTATGTCTCGCCCCTCAGCCTGCCGTTTCCCCTCCCACAGACACACCATCTTTATTCCTGACACCCTCTGACTGTCTTCAGCCTGTTCCCATCCTTCTGCTTGACAGCCCTTTGCATGTCCCGCTTGACCATCTCCTTTCTTTCTGGGGCTCTGAAAAGAGCACTGGCTTTGGAACCAGGAAACCTTGGTTACAGGCCTCTGATTTGCTGTGCGACCTTGAGCAAGGCAACTTACCTTTCTGGGCTTCTATTTCTTGGCTATTAGACTCCTGTAGTGCTGGCATCTCTAAAATTTTCTAATTAGCCTCCCTAAACGACTCTCGTGGCTGCACTGAGCTGCGCCGGGGTGGGGTGGCATTGCCGGCCCTCAGTCAACAGGCCTGACTGTGATCTTGGCACAGCCCTATCTTTTGTGAATCCTGGGTTTCTTTTCTCTAGAGTGAGAATGACAGATGCACCTCCTCGTGGAGTTGTGATAGGCTAACTGTGGTGGAAACAGTGAAAGACAATATTTATAGAACGCTTGTTCTTTGTCGGACACTGTTACAGCCTGCTGTAGATATTAAACATTTAATTCCTTACAGCCTCATTTTCTTCCAATCAGCCCCATTTTACAGATAATGAAGCAGACATACAAAGAATAAATATTATAGCTAATATAGTACTTATAGTACCCTATTCCAAGTGCTTTATTTCAAGTCATTTAGTCCTGACATATGTTTATTCTCACCATGTTACAAGTGGGGAAATGGAGGCACAGGGAGGTTAAGTGACTTACCTGTAGTCACGCCTCAAGCAGAGAGCTGGGATTTGAACCTGTAGAGTCTGTGTGCCTGGCCCGCCCTCCCCAGAACAGCTCTGTGAAGTAAATGTGGCAGATCTGGGCATGTGGTGAGCACCTGGCAAATATTGCTGCTCACTGCCTGTCTTTTTCCCTTGGTCCACACACAGTGGGAAGAGGTGAGTGGCTACGACGACGTCATGAATCCCATCCGCACGTACCAGGTGTGTAACGTGCAGAAGTCAAGTCAGAACAACTGGCTCCGTACCGGGTTCATCTGGCGGCAGGACGTGCAGCGGGTCTACGTGGAACTCAAGTTCACTGTGCGTGACTGCAACAGCATTCCCAACATCCCTGGCTCCTGCAAGGAGACCTTCAACCTTTTCTACTATGAGGCTGACAGTGATGTGGCCTCGGCGTCTTCCCCCTTCTGGATGGAGAACCCCTATGTGAAGGTGGACACCATTGCGCCGGATGAGAGCTTTTCGCGGCTGGTCACAGGCCGGGTCAACACTAAGGTGCGCAGCTTCGGGCCGCTCTCCAAGGCCGGCTTCTACTTGGCCTTCCAGGACCAGGGCGCCTGCGTGTCGCTCATCTCTGTGCGTGCCTTCTACAAGAAGTGTCCATCCACCACCGCAGGCTTCGCACTCTTCCCTGAGACCCTCACTGGGGCCGAGCCCACCTCGCTGGTCATTGCCCCTGGCACCTGCATTGCTAATGCTGTGGAGGTGTCAGTGCCACTTAAGCTCTACTGCAACGGCGACGGGGAGTGGATGGTGCCTGTGGGTGCCTGCACCTGTGCCACCGGCTACGAACCAGCTGCCAAGGAGTCCCAGTGTCGCCGTGAGTGGGGACTGGCTGGGGCAGGGGGTTGGCAGGGAGGGTCTGGGACAAGCCCCCTGTTGTCACTACCTGCCACTTTCGACCTACTAGACAGAGTGGTCAGGCTTCAGGTCTGGGGCAGGGGGAGGAAAAAGAGAATGCGGTACAAGGAGGGATGAAAGGACATGAGAGGCACCAGGACAATAGGAAAAAAATGAAACTAAAGGTGGAGGGACAAAGACATGGATAATCCTTGAACCTGAGGCACCCGAAGAAGCTGGTCCAAAATTGGGAAGCCCACACAGATGCCCGTTTTGTCCAGCCTCAAGGATATGCTTCATCCTAGAAGTACTAGATGGGCCCCAGAGTATGGAGGTGGGAACCGTGGGCACCAGAGTCTTGTCCCTTTTGCCTTGGGGTCTCATCTGCCAGATGAGTGGCAATATATACAGGTTTCCCTGGCTACCCAAAAGTAGAATGTTCTCATTTGATATGACTTGGTAGGTTATTTTGGGGGTCTGGGAATGATATTACCATTAATTTATATGGGAAAATTTTTGAGTTTTCCAGATCCCCTATACCAAGCCACAACAAATAGGAATGTTCTACTTTCAGACTGTAGGGCCTGTGTAGCATAGTGGCCAGGGACCCAGCACCTGCGTCCTGAGTCTGCTACTTACCACTCGTGGAAAGTTACCTAACACTCTGAACTCTGCTTCCTCATGTGCAAAATAGGGATAGAAATGGTGATTGCCCCCTAGAGTTGTAGTGTGTCTGAAGGATGAACTGATCTGTGTGAAGGGGCAGTGCCTGGCACATGGCAAGCACAAACACTGCTGAATGTTAGCTATGATTCTCAGGAACCCTGGGATGCAGGGGAGACAGGCATTATTTTGTCCTCATTTCATTTATGGGATTAGGAGGCTTGTTTCTGGTGGCTTGCCAAGATTCATAAGGCCTTGTGATGTGTTGGAGTACCCAGCTATAAAACCTGTCCATGTAGGATTGTGTCATTTGGGCCTTGCCACAATCTTGTAGATTCCAGTTGTCTCCTCTGTTTGGCCAATAAGAAAACTGAGTCTCAGGTTCTCTACACTCAAGGCCTCGCAGCTGGGAGTGTGGGAGCTGGGACTACAGTTGTGTCCAGTGCACTGCCAGAAGACTAGGTGCTGAGGGCCTGGTCTCTGTCCCCTCTGCCCAGTTCTCTCCCCTGGCACTTACAGCCCAGAGCCTGAGGGCTGGGAGCTGGTCCTGAGCACAGCCCTAGGTGTGAGGGGACTGGAGCCCCAGCCCGGCTGAGGGCTAGTGTTGGGTGTTGTCATGGGAAGGTAAGCAGTGCCTTACCCAGCTGGCCCTCTCCACCTCTCTATGGGAACCTACCCCAGACTTCCTTTTCCTAAGTGGAAAAAGGGGGTGGGGGTGATGAGCCTGACAGCCTGAAGAGGGGCTAACACTCTGCAGGTCCATGGCAGGAAATGCATGCTGGTTCCCATAGCAACCAGGCTAGCCTGGCCTCTGCCCCCTCCCCCACTGGCTCAACTGAGCTGGGATGGAATATCACCTTCGTGAGGGGAGATTAAACCCCAGGGAAGGGAATAGCCCCAACTCTGGACATTCCATATTCTGGGTAACTTCCCATAGATGGTCATAGATGGATACGGTCACCACACATTTTAGTGTGTCCAGGGCAGTACTGGTTTATGGCCATTACACTAACATCATTGTTTCTGGTGCTCCCTTTCATTCCCCAAATATTCCAATTTGAATAATAAATTCTTTGACTGCTGTGATATGGGGACTCTACAGAGTCCAGGGGCCTGAGTGTAAGTGGCAGGAGGGGAGATAGGGAAGGTATGTCTAGGCACCTAGCTCTGGGCTTGCTTTGGGTCTGGTTCCCCATGTGGATGCTTTCAGGCCTCTGAACTCCAGGTGACCCCAGCCTTCCTGCCTGTTTTCTTTCTCTCCTTTTCTCATCCTTCTTCAGCCCCCACCCCTGCCCAAGGGCAGAAAGGAGGTGTTGCCCTGCTTCTGGTGGGTGGGGAAACATGTTGGCTAAGAAACTCAGAGGCCCCACCTCCTGGCTGTTCTGGGGGTGTCCTAGAGGGTCCTCAGGAATGATTCCCTTCCAGCTACAGGGAGGGCTGGGTGTATCTCAGCAGAGTAGATCTTAGCTGCCAATCCGCCAGCCGCTGCGTCTCTCCCCACCCCCTCGTCTTCTTCCTCCTCTCCCTTCCCTGCCTCAACAAGCCCAGGCTGTCCAGGTGATGGGGCTGACGTCTTAGTCCATGAGGCCCCGGGACTGGGAGGGTGGGCAGGGGTGGGGAGGAATCCGCTGACATGGGGTTTCCATGGGGCAAAAGGGCCTTTTGTAGCTGCAGCTGGAATTAGGCAATCCCAGCAGGGCCCCCATAGTCTAGGAGGTGGAGGGGCCAAGACCTGTGCTGGGGAAGAGCCAGATTCTCACGGAGGTGTGGAGGATTGGTGTCTGTTGACAAGGGAGGTGAACACACCCATCCTCTTCTCCCCCCTGCAGCCTGTCCCCCTGGGAGCTACAAGGCAAAGCAAGGAGAAGGGCCCTGCCTTCCCTGCCCCCCCAACAGCCGTACCACCTCACCTGCCGCCAGCATCTGTACCTGCCACAATAACTTCTATCGTGCAGACTCGGATTCTGCAGACAGTGCCTGTACCAGTGAGTGAACTTGAGTCCCTGACTCCCCTGCTTCAGGTCTTCTCTCTGTGGATTGGACTGGGAAGGCCTACATAGTCACTATGAATATCTCCACTTTCAAAATGGGGGAACTGAGGGTCAGGGAGGTCAGACATTGTACTCTGCATGGCACAGCTAGGAAATGACCAGCCCTGAGCCAGAAACCAGATCAGTGGGCCCAGCCCTCCCACCAATATTTAATAATACTACTAGCTCCTAGCCAGACTGGCTGGGCCCTCATTCCACCTTCTGTATACAATTGCTGCTCTCTTGGTCTCACTGTAACCACAGAGGGAACTCCATACCCCTGGGACAGCCTAGTCTCCCAATTTTTCCCTGCTCTGGCCTTTGGTACCGTGCATGATTCCAAGCCCCAGGGATGTGGCAGAGAATAAGATATCGTTACTGTTCTAAAGGAGCTCACAACCCAGTGGGAGAAACAGATGTGCAAACAGATAATGACCATACAGTGGGCTAAGAGCTGGACTGGAAGGATACTCAGGAATTATGTTATAGGAGTACAGAGGATGGGGGGGGGGAGGATGAATCCAGGAGGACTTCCAAGAGGGGATGCTGTCTCAAGTTGAGACTTGAAGACTAAATAGGAGTCTGCCCAGTGAAGACATGTAGGAAAGGTATTATGCTTATTAGAGCAGAGGCAAAGATAAGGAGGTAGGAAGCAGCTTGGAGTATGCAGGAACTCTGGGCAGAGGGTTCACCTAGGGCCCCTGACTCACTCCCTCTCCCTTTCCCTCATCCCTTCCTTGCAGCGGTGCCATCTCCACCTCGGGGTGTAATCTCCAATGTGAATGAGACCTCGCTGATCCTTGAGTGGAGTGAACCCCGGGACCTGGGTGGTCGGGACGACCTCCTATACAACGTCATCTGCAAGAAGTGTCGTGGGGGCCCAGGGGCCGGGGGGTCCTTGACTTGCTCACGCTGTGATGACAACGTGGAGTTTGTGCCTCGGCAGCTGGGCCTGACAGAGCGCCGGGTCCACATTAGCCATCTGCTGGCTCACACACGCTATACCTTTGAGGTGCAGGCAGTCAACGGTGTCTCTGGCAAGAGCCCTCTGCCCCCCCGCTATGCTGCTGTGAATATCACCACTAACCAGGCTGGTGAGGAGGGGGCACAGGAGGGTAGGGCCTGGGTCATCTTCCCCTGCGCAGAGCTGAGGTTGCCCAGGGCCTGCCAACGGAACACCAGGGGTCCCATGGGAACTGGGTCGTTGGAAAGGATGTCAGGGTCCAAGGAGCCCATGGTGAGCCCCGCACTCTTCCCCTAGCCCCGTCTGAAGTGCCTACACTACACCTGCACAGCAGCTCAGGCAGCAGCCTGACCCTGTCCTGGGCCCCCCCAGAGCGGCCCAACGGAGTCATCCTGGACTACGAGATGAAGTACTTTGAGAAGGTCAGAGTCTCAAGGGGCAGGAGGAGGCCTTGGGACAAGAAGATTCCCCCAGATAGTGTCAGAGGCTGTAGGGAGCCAGGCCTCAGATGCTGAGGGGGCCACAAGGGCAGGGCTGGGGTGGGCAGGGGCTGATTGGCTGTAGGATCCACTGAGCCTCCTCTTCCTGGTGTTGCAGAGTGAGGGCATCGCCTCCACGGTGACCAGTCAGAAGAACTCCGTGCAGCTGGACGGGCTGCGGCCTGACGCCCGCTACGTGGTCCAGGTCCGCGCCCGCACGGTAGCCGGCTACGGGCAATACAGCCACCCTGCTGAGTTTGAGACCACGAGCGAAGGAGGTACACAGCCCCTGGGCCCGCCCCCGCCCCCACCCGTACTTTCCGTCCCTCCACTCACTAGGCCTCTCCCCATCTCCAGGCTCTGGTGCCCAGCAGCTCCAGGAGCAGCTTCCCCTCATTGTGGGTTCTGCCACCGCTGGGCTTGTCTTCGTGGCAGCCGTTGTGGTCATCGCTATCGTCTGCCTCAGGTACTCCCAGGCCCACAGTTACTTCCATAGGCTCACTAGAGCTTCCCGTTAGTACCTTAGAGGAACCGTCTCTGTGCAGTTGCTACATAGAGGAACCATCGCCCACATCAAACCCAGACCACAGCCTTACTGGGCTGGGCTCTCCTTGTGGGAATAGCTTTCCTCCGTGCATGCCTATGTCCTCATCCAGTCCCCTCCCTGCCCTCTGAATTGACTGGCAGGTCCCCTCTAAGACCAAGTCCATTGAGCCCTTTGCCCAGTGGCTGCTGTGACCACCAGTTGTGGTTATCCCCTGTGCCCTCTGCCTCTCCTGTGAGCCCAAGTATCCCCTGAACAAAGGGAGCTTTGGGACTTGTCTCAGGCCTCCCCTCCACCCTGTCGCCTCCAGGAAGCAGCGGCACACCTCTGATACGGAGTTCACAGAGAAGCTGCAGCAATACAGTGAGTGCCTCTCCTCATTCCAACCTCCCAAAGCTCCTGGGGTGCCTACAGGACTTGGAGACACCCTTCTTCCTACTGGGCCTTCATTCCTTGTGCTCATGCCCTGGACAGCCCCTCCTGCTTCCAATCACTGCCATTTCCTCAGCCCTGTTCCACTCCTGCTAGGCTCAGGGGTGAATGAGATACGACCCTGGTGCTCAAAGGCAGTTAGTTCTGTGAGAAAGCCAAGGTATGAATACACAGAAAATGAGAGGACAGTTAAGTGTTAAGCCGAGTGTTCCTGTTATAAAGGGCACCGAGAGTTCAAAGAAGAAGAAGGCCCGAAGGCTTCTGGAGGAGGTAGCTTTGGATCGAAGGGGTGGATGAGCAGGATTTAGAGAGGTTGGGGAGAACATTCCTGGCTAGAGAAGCCTCTGGGAGGTAGTAGGTGGGGTGGGGAGAGCGCCCAACTGTGGGCAGTGAGAAGACTGGTTTGACAGCTGCTGGGAAGCAAGACTGGGTATTTGCGGCCAGTCCTTGAGGGTCGAGAAAGGGAGGTAGAGAAGTTTGAACTTGACTCCGCCATAGGTAATCCGAAAGGCTCTCAAGCCAGGGAGTAGTACAATGAAAGTATTGTTTTGGGAAGACAGGTATGCAGGATAGATTGGTGGGAAAAGACCAGCGGCAGAGAGCCCAACTGGGAGGCTATTGCAATAGTCTGGGTATTGAAGGCCTGGACAAGGTCAGGGGCAGTGGGAACGAGGGACTCTGAGAGAGGTTTTGATGTGATGAGTGATGAGGGAGAAAGAATTCTAGGTGTCTAGCCCTAACCGTCCCTGGAGTTCTCACAGAGGGACTGTGGCAGGGTGGAAGGGAGCCGGGGCTTCTGCAGAGAGGGCTATGGAGCAAGCTGAGGGGAAGGTCGAGGAATGTGCACCCATGGGAGTTGGTAAGAGTCAGGGCGGTTTCCTGGGCCTGAGGGCACAGCTTGAGTTCCCTCACCACTCCCAGCCTGAACATCTGGGCCTTCTCATGCCCACCTTTTCTTTCTTTAGTTGCTCCTGGAATGAAGGTTTACATCGATCCTTTTACCTACGAGGACCCTAATGAGGCCGTGCGGGAGTTTGCCAAGGAGATTGATGTGTCCTGTGTCAAGATCGAGGAGGTGATTGGAGCAGGTGAGTCTCCTGGGGCACAGTGGGGATGGCAGATAGTGATTACCCCAGGGGAGGACCGAGGCAGGCTGGTACAGGGGCAGTTTCAGAAATAACTTTCTCCCTGTGCCCCGCAGGGGAGTTTGGGGAAGTGTGCCGGGGCCGCCTGAAACAGCCGGGTCGCCGCGAAGTGTTTGTGGCCATCAAGACACTGAAGGTGGGCTACACTGAGAGACAGCGGCGGGACTTCCTGAGCGAGGCCTCCATCATGGGTCAGTTTGACCACCCCAACATAATCCGACTGGAGGGTGTGGTCACCAAAAGTCGGCCAGTCATGATCCTCACCGAGTTCATGGAGAACTGTGCCTTGGATTCCTTCCTTAGGGTAAGAGCCAGCCTCGGCCTCTCCGTCTCAAAAGCTGGGTTGGACAAACCACCTTCTCCCACAGTCAGGCCCTGTTCAAATGCAGAAATATTGCTGAGGTGGCACGGAAAGAGCTGGGTCTTCAAGCCAGGAAGACCTGAGTTCTCATCCTCACTGCCCACTCTCAGGCTTTACTTAACCTCTCCAAGTCTCAGCTGTGTGGGTTGTAAAATGGGAGCAGTTGTGAGAGCTATTTGAGTCTTCACAGGGATTCATTAGGGTGTTGTATATAAATGCCTGCCACATAGTAGGGCAGCTTACATAGTACACTCGACACAGTCCCAGATATATAGACAAGGGGATCTGGACAGGGCCTGCAGGTGTTGGGTAGACCCTGGGCCTGGAGGGAGGTGATGGGCCCACCTGAGCCTGCTTATTGCTTCCAGCTCAATGACGGACAGTTCACAGTCATCCAGCTGGTGGGCATGTTGCGGGGCATTGCTGCTGGTATGAAGTACCTGTCTGAAATGAACTACGTTCACCGAGACCTGGCTGCCCGAAACATTCTTGTCAACAGCAACCTGGTCTGCAAAGTCTCGGACTTCGGCCTCTCCCGCTTCCTGGAGGATGACCCCTCCGATCCTACCTACACCAGCTCCCTGGTACAGGAAGCAGCTGGGCGGGAGGCAGGGGGCGGGGCCAACCAGGCAGGGGCATGGGGCTGGGGATCAGCCCCGAATCACAGGATGAAGGGCGTGTGCCCCCCCTACCAGGGCGGGAAGATCCCCATCCGCTGGACCGCCCCAGAGGCCATAGCCTACCGGAAGTTCACCTCTGCTAGTGACGTTTGGAGCTACGGAATCGTCATGTGGGAGGTCATGAGCTATGGAGAGCGACCTTACTGGGATATGAGCAACCAGGATGTGAGTGGGACTGGCCAGAGAGGTTGGGTAGGTGGAAGCAGGCCCGGGAGCAGAGCAGTGGCTCACTCCAGGTTTCCCTGCTCTCGGCCCAGGTCATCAATGCTGTGGAGCAGGATTACCGGCTGCCCCCACCCATGGACTGCCCCACAGCGCTGCACCAGCTCATGCTGGACTGCTGGGTGCGGGACCGGAACCTCAGGCCCAAATTCTCCCAGATTGTCAACACCCTGGACAAGCTCATCCGCAACGCTGCCAGCCTCAAGGTCATCGCCAGTGCCCAGTCTGGGTCAGTACCTCTGCCACTGGTCCCACCCTGTTCTCCAGCCCGCAGGCTCGCCCTCTGCCTCCCCTATCCTCAGGATTCACCAGGTGCTGCCTTCTCCCCACAGCATGTCACAGCCCCTCCTGGACCGCACAGTTCCAGATTACACGACCTTCACAACGGTTGGTGACTGGTTGGATGCCATCAAGATGGGGCGGTACAAGGAGAGCTTCGTCAGCGCGGGGTTTGCATCTTTTGACCTGGTGGCCCAGATGACTGCAGAGTGAGTGAGCCCCAGATGTGGAGGGACAGGGCAGGTGGCTTCGAGCTGGGCCCAGGGTGGTGGGCAATTAGGAGGGACTAACCCTGCCCTTGGTCCATCTTGCAGAGACCTGCTCCGGATCGGGGTCACCTTGGCTGGCCACCAGAAGAAGATCCTAAGCAGTATCCAGGACATGAGGCTGCAGATGAACCAGACGCTGCCTGTGCAGGTCTGACACCTGACTCCCACTGGGTGGGTGCCCCCATGGACTGCACAGGGCTCCGACCAGCCAGCTGGACTTTTGGACTTTCAGATGCCTGACCTCAGGCTGTGTGGTCCAGAAGATGGAAGTTTGGGAAAGGCCCACGCTGGGACTTCTCCTCCAGGCCTGTGCTCCCTCCCCAGGAAGTGTGCCCCAAACCTCTTCATATTGAAGATGGATTAGGAGATGGGGTGATGACCCCTCCCCAAGCCCCTCAGGGCCCAGGCCTTCCTGCTTTCCTGTGGGGAATCTTCACCTCAGACTCAGCTATGCTTCAGTGCCAGAGGTCCTGGAGGGGCAGGTGGGGAATAAGCCTGGGTTCCACAGGGCCCAGCCCTGGGAGGGGTCTGGCCCCCCAGGTAGGCAGAGAGCAGTCCCTCCCTCAGGAACTGGAGGAGAGGACTCCTGGGAATGAGGAAATGTGACACCCCCAGCCCGAAGTCAGCTGGCATCTCCAGTTTGCACAGGGACTTGTTCTGGGGGCTGAGGCCATGCCCCACCCCCACCCTTGGTGCTGTCATAAAAGGGCAGGCAGGGGCAGGCTGAGGAGCAGCCCCTTGCCCCCCCCAGAGACTGACTCTCAGAGCCAGAGATTGGATGTGTGTGTTTGTGTGTGTGAGAGAGTGTGTTTATGTGAGTGTGTGCATGCACTGGCCTGCACAGAGAGCATGGGTGACCATGTAAAAGCCTTGGCACGGTGCTGCAGTGGCACTAGATAGCCATCAATGGAATAAAGGCAATAAAATGATTCTCTTGCCCCTTCTTATTCTATCTCCTAAGGTGGGTTTCCCTGATGCTGATGCTGTCAGGTTCCCCCAATCCACTGGCATCAGCCTTCAGAATCCCCCACAGTCTTTGGGAGGCCAGGTCTAGGTCTAGCCAGGCTTAATTTCCCTTTTGAGATTTGCCCTCCTTTGCATCTAACAGACTTTTTGGAAGTGGGGTGATACAGTAAAGAGCAAACCCCCTGAGTTCCTTCCTACTAAGGCTAGATATTCCTGGCTTGGACCAGGGCAGACACTCGAGTCTGGATGGTGTTTTACAAGACAGGATCCTTTCACACCTATTGTCTCTGAGGGAGCTGAGGGTGGAGGGGGTTGGTCAACTCCCAGGGTCACGTGGTCAAGGACAAAGGGGGATGAGAGCTCGCTGGTGTTCAGATGCAGAGGCCTTCTCCCTTCAGCAAACAGCAGCCTCGAAGTGTGACTATTCTTCATGAGTGCTTACTGTGCCCCAGGCACTGGACTAAAATGCTCCATTGATACACGGATCTTATTTAATCTCACAACAACCCAGCCAGGGAAGGAAGTATTTTTATCTCCTTTTAACAGAGGAGGAAAGGGAGAGGTTAAGTAACTTACCCAAAGTCGCTGAGCCAGTAAGTGAGGCCTGGGACTGGGATTCCCACCCAGAGACTGCCTGCACACTTGAAAGGTTCAGAGGATAAATAACAAGAACAAGGGAGAGGGTTAGGAAAACAGCTTCTGGAAATGTCAAAGGAGAAGACCCCGGAAGGGGGCTGGGGTCACTCAGAGGCCCTTTGATGCAGAAACTGGTTGGGGTGGGAGCAGGTACAATCCATTTCCTAGTGTTGACTTCCTAGAGTGGGGAGGGGTCCCTTTGTGGGGCATGAAACAGGTTTCCAAGATACCTGCATAACCTAAATAAGAGGGTCGTTGAGGAGACCTGGTAGGGAGAGGGGCGTGGATAAAACCGGATAGATCTGGGTTCGTGTGTGCGGCCCCACACGTCTCTAGCTCTGCAGGGCCGAGTTCCTTAGGACAATTCTAAGCGGCACAGGAAGAATGAGGGTACTCGGGGGATCTAATAGCGGTTGGCAGAGCTGCAGGCCTGGAGGCACCGGGCAGCTATTTCAGGGGCAGCAAGGATACCGGGGGCCGCGGCAAGAGTAAGCGCTTTAGTGTTTTGTCCAGCGTCCGGGGAGCAGCTGCCTAGCGGGGAGAAAGGGCTGGGAAGCTGTGGCGGAACAGCGCAGCCTCCCAGGGCCTCTGCCGCTCCTCCGTGGGCGCCCCAGAGGCGCCGGCTCCTTGGTATCCCGCCACAGAGTCTAACGCTGCGCTGCACTGGCTGGAGGGACACCTCGCAAGTGTCTGCTCTCGGCATCCCTGGGGGCTGGGCTGGTGGGGACGAAACCTCTCCGCTGAGGCCTCCTTTTTTCCCTGGTTCCGGACTGTGTTGGGTAGGGCGCTCTGATGGGACGATAGAGGGCCCGAAGTCGCCTTGGACTCAGGCGCCGCAGCTGTCAACAGCGCGAGGTGTTGAGGGGAGCAGGGGGAGGGGCCGCGATGGAATGGCGTCCCGTATACCCCGCGCCACATTCTCTAGTTGAGGGCTCAGATAAAGGAAGGGGGCGCTCCAAACTCCTGCTCAAGTGCCATCCATTTCCTGCTCCTTTGGGTCAGGGACTGGGAATAGTCTGTTAGCCCAAGTTTCCCTGAGCGACTCCCTCTCACCACCCCATCCTGTGACTCTAACCATCTTAGCCTGGAAACTGAGTGAGTTTGGGGGGCTCCTCTGGCTGAGGTGAGACCTCACCCCTTGGACTGGGAAGGCAGGATGGTGGATGTTGAACACCAAAGGAGAAGTGTGCACCAGGAACCGTAAAATGAGGGGACACTTGGTGTGTGAATGCCCCAGACCAAAGATTTTGAAGGACGTCTTCAGTCCTGAAATGCAGCGTGCATAAGGCGGTCTGTTGGACGCACTGTGCAGCACCCTGGCGGACATCCCTCCAGGGTGTCCAGATATCCTGCGCTTGCCTGCATGCATGCGTACCTCTCTCCTTCCACTTAAACAGCAGACAGGGGCAGACTAGACTTGCCAAAGCCACACCCACACCTTGTCCCCAAGTCACCTCCCTTACTCAGGTTCACACATTCTTGCTTTTAAGACCCTCCCTAGCCCCAGCTCCCAACCCATACTCCCTAAGAGTTTCCTGGGACTGAGACCAGGTCCGGTAAGGCGTGTAAAGAAGGAAGAACAAATTTTGTCTTCACTGACACCCTAGTGCATTCCTACCAAGCTAACTTGTGTCTCATCTGAGAGGGTTAGATGAGTCTTAAGACCTCCAAGCTGAGCCGGGGTGCAAAAGGGTGGGGCTGTGGTTAGGACAAAGGAAAAATAGGGTACTCAGGAGGGGGGGGGGTCTGACTTTCCCGAGGGCAATAAGGAATAAAGAAGAGTGAGGTCCTAATCTGCCCCTCTTGGTTAATTACACATTCCTGGGGCAGGAAATTAGATCTCCCAAATCAGTGCTTGAAAGGGGAAGGGGGTGGAGGTGGGCAGGGATGAGGCTGGGGGAGGGGCGGCTTCCCCTCACTTATCTCATCCTTTCTGCCCCAGGGGTCAGCTGCAGCCCCAAGTGACTCATTTTGTGCCACTCTCTGTGACTGAATTCAGAGTAGGGAGAGGTGGGGAGAGTAAGCTCAGTCCCAGATTGTATCCCACCCCCTCCAGGGAAAGAAGCCTGGACTACAGCCCTTATATCTAAGCCTGGGTGGCCAGACCCTGGATTAAAAACTGGGAAATCTGGGGTGACATAGCATAATATGAAGGGTTGTAGATTTAGAGAACAGGCAGACTTGGGATCAAAGACCAGCTTCCTAGTCTATGACCTGGGGTAGGCTGACCTCGCTGAGCCTATCAGCCCTGTGCTTCTACCCCCGAACTGGAACCCTATGCCATTAATGCCTGCCCTTATCTATAAAAAGTTGTTAGTTATCATTCCTACCTCATGAGATTGTTAGAAATGTTAAATCAGTTACTGTATTACAATATATGTGGGGATCATAGTAAGTGCTCAAAAATAACAACTACTATTTTTATTAGTGTGAAGTTTAAATAAAATATAAGGATAGGAAAATACTGACTAGGGCTTGGAGCATAGCAAAAGCTGAAAAAAACACTAAGGCACTTGGGGAAATCCACCAACCCCATTCCACCTATGGAGATGCTGAACATTTTGTTGCAGGCTTAGCCCAGGCAAAGGCCCACTTCCTGGGCTAGGGTTGCTGGGGCCCGGGTAATGCTTTAAGGGGTAAAGAATGCAGCGAGTGGCTGAGAGTGTGGTCTCTACATCTCTCTCCTTAGCACACTGATCCTGAGGCTAGGAGTGAAGTGAGGCTCCTTCTCACTGATATTCATTCTTCAATCTGCTGTGTCAGGCACATATTGGGCACTAGGGATACTGTGACGAGCAAGAACAGAGACAGCAGCTGCTTCAAAGAGTTTAGTTTAATAGGGACACAGATGTTATTCAAATAATCATACAAAGAATGTATATAATTGCAAGTTAAGGTAAATGTTCCTGTTGTGGGACAGAATCACAGCCTTGGGGACCTGAGCTAGTCTTAGGGCCCTCTAACCAGTTATCTGATGCCCAGCAGAGGGAGCTGGGGCCCCCATTACCATCCTTCACTCTTCCCCCTTCTCCCACCCCATCTTATTTATTCAACCCACTTTCATTGGGCCCTTTCATATGCCAGTCTCAGTGTATGGAGCTGGGATATGATAAACCAGCTATAGTTCTATCCGCCCCCCCTTGGATGTTCACAATCTTGGGGACACTGATATGTAAATCAACTAATACAATGTAGTGAGGTAATTGCCATGGCTAGAAAGGACGTGGTGCTTGAAAGAAGAGACCCATGCAGGGATTTCTGCAAAGAAGATTGTCTAAGGAGGTGATGATTGAATTACTCCTTGGAGGCTATTTGATGTGAGAAGGGAGAAGGCAATAGCATATGCAAAGGTCCTGGGGCAGGTAAGAGCAGGGCAGTTGGGGCATAAAGATTATTTCAATTCAAACTATGAGGAAGGAACAGAGTCATGGACATATGGCCTTGAGCTAAGCTTGTCCTCCCCATAATTCATCCCCAGCTGGGACCACCCTTTCTTCACAGCCAAGAGAGCCAACAGTTTTACAACTTCAGAGTTCCTGGGGGATTGTTATGCTGCTACTTCTTACCTCTCTGCTCTTTCTCTCCACTAGCATGTCTGACAGACATGATGCATTCTATCCTGATTTCGACAGCAGAGTTCAGAGAGATTACATATTTGCCTGAAGTCACAGAGCCGGTCAACAGCAAAGCCAAGATCTGACTCCAACTTATCCTACCCACGATTCCCATTACATCAGGATACCTTGGAAGGTGGCCTAGGGCAACCTAGAAGTGCTACACCTGATGGCACAGCTAGCCCTTTCCTGGGCCGCATCAGTGACCTCTTCCTGCACCCCCAAGGCGGGGGCTTTGCACGTACTGGCAAAGACTGCTTTCTTTTTTCAGAGAGGGGAGGGGAGAGAAAAGAGGAGAGGGGCTGGGGGTGGGTTGCAGGTGCTGACAGCACTTGTCAGGAGAACAGTGCAAGCATTAATGGTATAGGGTTCCAGTTTGGGGGTGGGGACACAGGGCTGACAGGCAAGGGGCTCTGTCCCTCCCTGGCCCTCTCTGTTTCTCATTAATTATTCCTGTCTCATGAAGCAGGAATGAAAACAGACTTAGGAGCTGGCTGGAGTCCTGCTGTGACATCAGCCCAGAGGTGGTTGCCCTGACCCTGACTCTTGGGGGCTGGGGAAGACCCCCATCCCAACTTTGCCCTGGTTTGATAGGGAGAAGGAGAGAAATGGGAGATAGCTCTTCCTGAACACTCCTCCCTTCTCTGGGTGCTGAACTTGGAGCAGGTGAAAGAGATGGCAGTTGCCCCAGGAGACCAGGAAAGGGTGTGTCTGCAGGAATGTTGGGGGTACTAGAGCTGGCTTTTCCCAGACACCACTGCCACCCACACACCCTGCCACTCCTTCCCCCACAGTCACCCCAAGCACCACTCCCTCGCATTGTTCTCATCCCAACATCCTCTCCATGTACTTTTGAAGTCACCTCTACAATAGGAATCTTCTCTTACACACCTTCTTCCCATCCTGTGTACTCCCCTTGTCCTTTCTGAGTCTCAGAGTCACAGTTAGCCTTCTTCTGGGACTTGGTACCTTGAGGACTAGATTCTTCTTGGCTCTGGCCCCCTGGATTTCACACCCAGATGTTGACCTCTCACCTCCAGTGACCTCCTCTTTCATTCCCAATTGGCCTCCAGCAGCTCATTGGGCTACACTTTGATCCTGACTATCACTAAGCCATCTCCTGCAAGATGCAGGTCTGATGTCCCAGGCCCCACCAGTTCCTCCTGTCTGCCCAGTTTTGAATTCTTAGTTCTCAAACCCCTGTTTTTTCCTTCTGCCTAGGAACTGTCTGGTGAGCACTTGCTTTTCTGCCCAACCTAGACTTTTCCCACTCACAAACATTCCCGTCCTAGTCTCCCAACAATCCTTATTTTCTTTAGCTAATTTTCAATAAAATCCCCTACAGTAACATGCAAACGTTTCCCTATACTTGAGTCCCCAGTAGACCTTCTTCTATTCTCAACTCCTGCTTTATGAAAATAATGCATTTTATGAACAAACACTTACTGAGACTTCCTCTTTGCCAGGTATGAGCCTCAGGTAACAAAAAACAAACACCCTCAAGAAGTTCAATAGAAGAAGAAAGATAAGTGACAGGGTACCATAGGAATATTCCAGATAGATTTGGGAGAGGAGAGTGACATTAGTGTTTTGGGAAGTGAGGAAGGTCTGAGACAGATCAGAGGACATAGAGAAGGTGGCACAAAGGCAGGGGCGGAGGTCACTGTCTTGGTGAAGTGTAACAAAGTCCTAGATGGAGATGGAGTGAGGAGGAGGTGCTGCTGGGAGGTGTCCCAAAGATGGGACAGGAATGAGGGATCTTGCAAAGGTAAGTACTAACATGCTTAGTGACTGGTAGAATGTGGGAGGGGAGAGATAGCAGAGATAGTAGATGTCTGAGCTTGGGTGACTGTGAGGACTGGGCAATTGGGTGTACTTTGGCAGCATTTATGGATTCAGAAAGTATAGGGAGAACAGTATGAGTCAAGAAAAATTGGCTCAGTTGGGAGCTTCCAAAGAGAGATTCAAAGCTAAAGTGATTGGGCATATCATGCAGGCCAGGGATGAAGTTCAGAGAATGGGTAGATTGCACGGAAATGTAGAGAAGAGGAGGGGTAGAGGTGGCATATGAAGAATGCCCCTCATTGCTCTCAGGCATGGCCAGTCCTCCCTGAGAGTTCTCACACTGCATTGTAAATGTTCCTGTCTGTCTTCTCAGCCTTGATGTGTGCTCCTTGGAGAGGCAACACGTATTTATAATGCATGTTCCCAGGAAGACGTGCCAGGATCTGGCACGAGATAAGGGTTCAGTAATGCCTGAGGGATGGGTGGATGATAATAGTAATCCTTTGAGGGTTCACTATATGCCAGGCACATTCTAAGTGTTTTGCATCTAGTAATTCATTCAATCTTTAGGATAATTCTGTAAGATAGGTACTCATACCGTTTCCACGCTAGATGGGAAAGTATGGATAAGAGAAGTAACTTGTCCAAGGTCGCAAGAGTAGTAAGTAGCAAAGCCAGGATCTGAATCTAGGTAGTCTAACTCCAGAATGGATGCTTTATCTTCCCACACTCTTCTGCTTCTTCAATAAAACCTTAAATAAGAGCAACTACTATGATTACTGTTATTTGAAAGCTTACTGGGCCAGGTATTGTGCTAATAATTTTGTCCGGTTAACTCTATATAGATGAATTAATAGATGAAGCTATTGATGGATGGAATAAAATAAGTATGCATGCATATAGGGAGAAGTAGTGTGAATGAATGAATGAATGAATGAGTAGATGAGAAAGTAAATGGAAGGATGGATAAAGGGATAGATGAACAGATGCATGTAAGTATGAAAGAGAATAACTGAATGAATCAATGAGGAGTATGTGATAGATAAATGGATATGTGAATGGATGAGAGGATGGATGAATAGTAGGAAGGATATATGAATAGACAAGCAGATGAATGAATGAAAAGATGAATGAATGGATGAATATGTGAATAGGTGGAAGAATAGGTGAGTGCATGAGTGGGTGAACAGATGAACGGATATATATACTCATAGATGAGCAAATAGGTAAGTAGATAAATGGGTGAGTGGATGGATGAGTAGATAAATGGATGGGCAGGTGAACAGATGAATGAATGGTAGGTTGGAGAAAATGGATATGTGAGTGAAAGACTTAAAGATGATTAGATGGGTAAGTGATTGGATGAATGGATGGTTAGATGGATGGATGGATGTTTAGATGGGCTGATGGATTAAAAAATGAATCTCTATATTTAGGGCCATAAAAAAGAATTAAAAACCCCACAAATTATAGTTCCTACCCTTCCCCCTACATTTATCTATGCCTTACTTTGGTCATTTCTTCCATGTTGTTACATAAAACCTGTCCTGTGCTACCAGTCCCTCCTCCCACTACAAACCCATAACCAGGCACCAAAGATTAGTCCTTACCCCCAGCCCGACCTCATTAGAGAGACATCCTAGAATAGATTGTAGCTATCTTGATTCCTTTCCTGCTTTTCTGACTTGATGTCCAGGGAAAGCACCTTCCAGACAACCAGCCTAAGGAGAAGAAAAAGGAAACACTGGTGCTCCTGGGGACTCCTACCTCTCTCCCCATTGCATTCTCCTTAATAAGCCTCACCCTGGAGCCTCAGGACCCTAGCATATGCCAGGACTGGAAGGTTGTGATTAAAGTGAGAAACACTTTAGAAAGTGTGAGGGGTAGCGTCAGGGGAGAGGGATGTTCTGTGGAGCGGGCAGGGCAGCCATAGCTATTCTCAGGTGGAGAAGGTGTTTTCAGTAGTAACATTCAGGCAGACCGGAAGAAGTGAGACCTTACTGAGTTAGAAGGCAGGAGCCGCCTCTGAAGAAAAGTTCCCAGCTTACTGTATGGGAGCTGTGTGACTTTGGACAACTCACCTACTCTTTCTGAGTTTCCTTACCTGTGAAATGACTAATAATAGCTACCTCACATGGTCACTGAGTGAAACAAGATGATGCAAAGAAAGTGTGTGGCACAAAACAGGCCATTCACAAATGATTTCAAGAAGTGATAGAGTATACAGATTTCATTCATTCTGGGCAAAGGTAAACTAAGAATTCTCTGTACTGTGTCCCTTTAGGAAGACGTCTAAGTTTTGGGGAACAATAACATCATGAGTCTAGGGTTCCCTTGGCCTCTTGGGTACCAACACAGCCCAGTGGGAACTTTGCTGAAAAAGCCCTCTTCTGTTTCCATCTCCACGAGCTGAGGTCCTTGGAAACTTCCCAGGCCTGAGCAGAAAGAAGTAACATCAGGGTGCAGGTGGGAGGGGTTGCTAGAGTTGGAGCCCCTGGGAGGGTAGACCCTCCCCAAAGCCCCCACCCTCCCTCTCCGGGCCTGGCGCCAGCAGGCAGAGCACCCAGTTCTGCCTTAACAAAAAAGAGCTGCTTGTTGTGGCAGATGAGTCATGGAGACCCTGGAAAGGCCCTGGGAGGGAAGAGGGGGAGAGGGTTCCCCCCACCCCCACCCCCCACCCCGGCCCAGGAACAGGCTTTCTCTCACAGCCAGGCCTCAGTGTGTGGCTCGTGGCTTAAAGGGAGCCAGAAACTCAGATTTTTACCTTTTTCCTACCTACTGCTTACTCTTGCCTCTTTCCTCTCATTTTCTCTCCACCAAGTTAACATGTTTTAAGATCTAAGAAGAGAGGAAGAGAGGCTGGGATCTCACCTGGTGTTTCACTGATAATATGGATAGCTGGACTTTTGACTCTGCTTGGGGGCCCTCTCTCCTCCCAAAGTGGGCTTGTGCTGGACTTGAACACAAGATACATGGAGGGAGAAGGGCTTTTATTAGACTTTGTATGTACTTTCATCCCCATTGCAACCCCATGAAGTTTCGAGGAAGAACTTTTTTACACGTAAGGAAACTGTTACCCCATTTTACAGATTAGGAAACTGAGGCTCAGGAAATTAACTTACTTGAAGTCCCATGCCTGGTAAAAGTTAGAGTCTGTATTTGAACCCAGGGTGTCTGGCACTAGACCAGAGGGGCACCTTAGGAGGCCCTGAAGATGGAGACCCCACAGGGGTTTGGAAGAGGAGGTGAGAGATTCTACGGCATGTGGAGGGCTGGGCTGCTGTTCTGTTTGACCCGGTGCCAGGGCTCCTGGCTCCACATGCAGCCCTGTGCTGAGAGCCCAGCTCTGCATGTGAGAAATGAAGATGCTGAAGTGGTGCCAGCAGGGCCATACCCAACCCCAACCCCCACCCGAGGGCTCAGGAAATGACACACCTGAACTGCAGAACAGATTGTTGGACCTGGCTCCAGCATCACATCCCAGGGGAGGGGTTTACAGATGGTTGCTCAGCAGCCCCTGGGAGGGAGGGAGCCCAGGCAGCACTCCCGGGCTGACCCAGACCCCACAATGTGACGTGGTGGACAGATCAGCCTGCGGATCGGTGATGGGGTTTAAGTTCTGCTTTGTGACTTTAGAAAATACCCAAATAACTCTGGGTCTTATACTCTTGTTAAAAATAAATAAATAAAAGGGAGACTTTTTTTTTCCTGCTGGCCTTCTGGATATAGAATCTAGAGAAAGATGTGTCTTGGCCAGGGGTTTTCTGACTTTGGGTCAGAACACAGTCTATGGAAAAAGGGGTGTGGGGGGGCTCAGGATCTCTGCCTAAGCTTTCAGTTGTAAGGAGTGTTATGAAGCATGAAACACCCCATGGGAGTGGGGGAGCTGCCTATAGTTTTTTCCATGAGCCTGGCTGTGCATATGAGGGCTTCCTCTTGATACTCTTGCTATGGTGTCTGAAACAGAGCTTTTCCTGCCCCTGGGGGTAGAGAATGTGTTCAGGGCAAGAGGGGATGGCTATAGGGACCAGAATTTGCTCTATTCTGGCAGCTAAACTCTGCTGTGGGCAGGGCTGGGCTCTGGATTAAACTCCAGAACATCATCTGTTTCTGGCATAGGTAGGGTGACTAAGACCCCAGAAGGGAAGGCCAGAGAGCCCAAAGTCCCACGTTCTCAGGCCTGAGACAGAGAGCTCTTGAGTGGTGGGCCTGCAGGGCCTCTCTTGTGGTTGCTAGCTATGTGGAGGCCGGGAGTGCCCTGGGAAGAGGCGGGGGTGTTGGTGTCATTTCAAGCCGGGAGTCATCCCTTCTCCTTCCACACCAGCCTTGGCTGAGGCAGCAGCTCGGGCAGAATGAAGGATGGGGGAGGGGAGGGCAGAGCCTTGCAAAGGAGGAGGCAGGAATTCTGGTTGGAAATCATTCAAATGAGGCTATGAAACCAGAACCCTGTCTCAGAACAAATTGGCCAGATTTGGCCTGGGGGGAAGGGGGCTACCAGGGGGTGGAGGAGGTTGGGGGCGGGGCTGGATGGGACACCCCGTGTGTGTTCCCAAGAGGAGTCCAAGCCTGAGATGTGATGGGAAGAAGGGAGGGGGCTGTTGTCTCTGGCCCCCTGTATCCCCCTCTGCTGCCTGTTGAGAAGTCAGTTTCCCCAGTTACCCATCTGACTTGTCCCGGAGGTCACCGGTCTAGTCTATCACTGACGCTCTCTAGGGCTGCTCAGCTGTGCCCCTACACCACTCCTGCCCTGTCACTGTTCCTGCGCTGCCTCTGAAGCAGTGGAACCCCTTTACTTATCCAGGAGTCATTCAAAATGTCCTGTTTCTCTTTTAAGTTCCCTACACTGTGCTTAGCCCTGGGTACTAGAATGTTCTGCTTTGGGAATAGGTGGGAAGAGTCAGAGTCAGTTTCTGAGGCTTTAAGGTGAGACTTAAAAAGTGAATTCTCATTTCTTGTCCTAACTGAGGAGGTGTCTGGAAGGTGTGTGAGGGGGGAGTGGGGCTGGGAGGCAGCCGGGAAAGCCTCTTCTTGGAGTCTAAGCTGGGGATAGGAAAGGAGGGGAAGAGTTGGCAATGCGGGGGTTCACTGTGGGGCCAGGCAGGGGCATACGCCAGAGGAAAACCAAGGCCTTCAGAGACTCATCAAAGGAACTGCTGTGTGAAAGAGGCGACCTTGGAGGGGTCACCCGGGTTCACACCGCCTGGAGAGGGATGAAGGCCAGAGGGGGAGAGCCAGGGCCGGGCTGAGGGGCGGGGCAAGG
>PVIJ01007910.1:0-78614 GCA_004024925.1 Scalopus aquaticus | reverse complement strand
TCATACTCAGTGAAATAAGCCAGAAAGAAAAAGAAAAATATTGAATGGTTTCACTTATAACAGGACTATAGGGAGGCCAGGTGGGAGAGAGACACTCAGCGGTGGGGGGGAGGGAGGGGAGGATAAGGGCACAAAATGGAAGAGAGGAGAATACAGGGGACCATGGAGATGGATCACGGGTGAATTGGTGGTGGGCTGCCCAAGGGGAATACAAAATGTAAAAGACATAAATAACAATAAAATAAGTAAAAAATAAATAAATAAATAAATAAATAAATAAATAAATAAATAAAATAAAAGACTTATTTGCCAGCATGTATAGTACCAAGCATTGAAAAGATTTGAATACAGGTAATGCAGTATTACCACATTTGCCCCTTGTAAGAGCACTTATTTAGTAAGAATTAACTGTTATTGTGACTTCCAGTAACTGCATATTAATAGTAAAAAGAGGCTATCTGAATGAAGACTTGTAGTAAAAAAAATACCAATAACTGATAGAAGCTATGGTCAACTCAAAGATAGGATAAAAGGGCAATTCACTTTTCTTGCCTAATCAAGTTCCTTCTAGATGTTTCAGGACAGAAAAATGAGGTGGATCTAAAGAAGTTCCATGCTTTTTAATGAATATAATATGTAAGATATAAAAAAATGTTAACATATTCTCACTATTTTAACTTCAACTCTAAAGTAAAATGAAAACCCATAAAATATGCTGAGTGAGATTTAAAATAGGTTGTAATCATAATGGAAAGTAAGAAGGAGCTTCTCAAATAGTTGTCCTCCTGTCCATCTGGTAAATATCTCCTGATTCTTAGGCTGATCACACCTAGCGACCTGCCCTGGCTCCCAATTCTGTGGAAGGAAATATTAAGCCATCAGTGCTAGGTTGAGTTTAGAGGTGAAAATGTGTGTTCTACATAGAAAAAGTGCCTAATAAGGCAACTCAGTGGGCCCAGAGGACACAGTAGTATGAGTATATAAGAGCATATAAGTATATACTTATTCTGGGAGGGTTGAGGACCTTTTGATCAGGGTACTTTTCCAAATCCTTCATTCTTATTATGTAGGTTACCGCCTACTGTTGTACATTGAAAGAGCTACTCATTAAGCTATTTCTATTTTTGTTATTTTGTGCTCTTGAGCTTTCAGGCCTTATTCATATGCAATTTTCACACTGTAAGGAGTACAATTAAATGTTTAACCTTTGTTTGTAAGACCTGTATGTAAGCTAGATTTTGAAATACAATCACCTAATTTTATGCATTTTAAAACCCCACCTTTTGTGACAATCTATAGCAATATTAGATTTTGAAAAATTTTGTAAACTTTTTAACACCGAACATATTTCATTTTAAAAGGAGTTTTTCTTTGTAGCTGTTGTTTGTAATCACCCAAGGGGTTGTATATTTCTTAATAGCTTAAAGGAATAATAATGCTATAACCACCATGTTCAATAACTAATGTCTTGGTATAGTCTCATAGTTAGCTCCTAGAAATGGATAAAACAAAGTCAAAGAAATATAGCATTACTTCAAAGGGAGCTAGGTATTGCTAGTGCATGCTTCAATTTGAGTGTTAAATAATTCAGCCAATTATTAAATGAACTTAGAGATCAAGTTTACTGTAGTCAGATCTTGAGTGTGGTAAACTCTAGGAAGGGCACAATATTCCACATTGGTGCGAAAGAAAATCAGGTCTAGGATTCTGTTTTTACAGCTTGTTAAATCAATTAAGGATTTACTTTTCATTTCTTGTTAAATCAATGGAATAATCTATGTGACTCATTAAATGATCTATTCCACATAAGACTATGGTTGTTTCTTTTACCTATTTTTCTCCTTTGAACTTAAATCAATATAGTGAAAACAGCAGGAATCTAGGAAACCATAGTCAGTGATGTGCTTTAAGAAAATCAATGGGCTGCTTTGACTGATAAATCAATCAAAACAGCCCATGCATATTGAAACAGCCTAAAATAATTGTAGAGAGAGTGGTGGTCTGGCAATCACGATTGCCAAAACATACTATAATTGTTTTTAATTTTGGATTTCTTGAAAGTAAAAAGAAGAGAGGATTTAGTCAGTTTTAACCCTTAATTGAGAATTAAGATATGGTGTTTTAGTTAGTAATTGAACTCATGAAACATTTGACCTTTTACAATCCACTTCATTGCCCTTCAATTTGCACTGAGACTATAAATCTCTTTATATTTAATTTTGTTTTTCTTCATTTTAAAAGCTATATTTCTTATATTCATTTAATTCAATGGAGGTTTTATCAGTGGGAGATAGCAATTAAATCATTGCTAGTTAATCTTCATTCAATTCAGACATATTGATAATTTCACTTAAGCCTAATAAACCTCCACTGTGATAATTAAATATCCAAATAATCAAATAAATTGTATCAAATTCAAATCTACTATAGTTAGATGCTTAGCTCCCTACAATCCTTTTGACTTATTTTTCCACAATTGATAAATGTTCTGAAAATTGATTTATTTTTAAAGGAAGAAGACAGCTGTAAATTTTAGGAACAAGAGCAAGATCAAATTCATCGTGATTACATATTATATACATAAATAATATATTTCTAAATATTTCTCTGTAAAACCTAGATGTCCTATTCGTGGTGTTTCCATCATTCCTACTACTAATAAAATGATGTGTGTTGTTCATAGAACAGTGAACAACATAACATGGCTCTATCAAAGACCCTTTTTCTTTCTATAGAGCTACTAGTCAATTTGGCAAATGGGATCAATAACATCTACTGATATTTTTTCTCTCATCATATTTAAAACCCAGGGCCTATTTGAGCACAGATCAAGGTATTTTCTACTATTAAATCAGGAATTAAGAAAAATTGTAGCTTGTTGTACAAGTGAAATATCACCTTTGAGGAAATTGGATGTTTGTAATTAGAAATACCCTGTTGAGGTAGCACATTCACAGTCCTTGGAATAATGAGTATATATCACCTAAAATGAGTTAACAAGATGTGGGTTAGTAGATAATTGTCAGTAAACTGTTCAACCAGAAAATCTGACTAAACAGTTGTATCTTTTCCATTTGGATTTTAGCTGACAAATCATTGACAAATTGACAATGTGGTAGCGATCATGCTATGCCTTCACAGAATGCTACATTTTACTTCTGAACAACAGAGACCATGATTCCCACCACTTAGATCTAGCTAGAGCCATAGGATAAATTCTAATATGGGTAAAAGTAATCTTTATCTCTCATCACTCTCCAGGTATCTTTGAACCAGTGAAGAACCCTGTGGTCCTTGGAATTAAACCTTTGGAACCTGATCCCTGAATATTTTTATAAATGCGATTTTATAAACTCAGATACTTCAGTTGTTTCTTCATAACTATTATCAGAACAATAGACTGCCTCTTCCAAAAAGTCATTTTTTGTAATAACTCTACAGATAATCAAGGTTAAATTAATCAAATAAGTAAATAAAGACAACCCTCATATGCATTTACATAAAACAAAGAACTAATGTATTACTTTGAATATTCTTGATCAACTGAATTCTTTAGATATCTACTTATTGTAACACAACAATCAATGAAGAGATACATAGAGTAATATACTTTCTCTCATTATTTATATATGACTAAATGTTGAAATTTGCTTCAGGGTAGAACATTCAGAGTTTACTACCTCCCATTCCCATAACTTGTTCAATACTCTATTAAATGGCTGATTTTTGTTCTTCTTTGAGTTTCACAGACAGGACATGGAGCTATAATTAGGGTGGGACAATTGGTTCTCTGGCCCAGTTCACCCAAATTTAGACAGTACAAACATGAAAATAATAATTTTAAGGAGTCAGCACCTACTTATCAAGAATGATTAGCTAAAATAGGAAGTTACCAGATGGCACACATGGTTAATAACATCCATCTGTGAGCCTCATCATGAATCCTGATTTAAGACCAGACTTAGTGTTGCTTAATCCAAGTATTAAAATATACCTATGTAGAGGCATTCTCTCTTTTGGGTATAAAGCACATGTGTTTCTTAAGAATAACACTAGAAGAATATATGCTTTTATTCTTAGAGGAAGAAAGTAATCTATGATTATGGGGAGTAGAAAAACTCTCTGCATCATCCTTGTTCTCTCTTTCCTCATATGACTAGTAAAAAAAATAAAAACAAAAACAAAAACAAATAACCTCCAATAAACTACTTTACCAAGAAGAGTTACAGCTGGATAAACAGAAAAGTGAAAGGTACACACACACACAAACAAACATACACGTACACACAAATGATCCCCCATATGATGTTGTAGCATTCAGATTCTGACATCTAGATGTTAAAATATATAACTATCAGTGTAGAGTGTGGCTCTTGAGATTTAAAGTTAGACTACCTAGGTTCAAACCTCATCTCCATTTCCTAAATTCTGTCACATATGGACAAAGTTTACTTTGCTTCAGTTAATTTAGTCCATTTTACCACACCCTGAAGTGGAGCTGGAGGTTGTCTTATTACACACCCATGAGGGTAACTAGTAAGTGGTTGTATACAAGCATTTAGAGCAGACTGTTGAACACAATAAGCATTATATAGGGGAGATTGATGTAATGCCCATGATCATTTTTTTTTACTTTATTTAAACAAGAGAGTTGACGTGTGAATTTCATATTTTCAAACACAAAGTTATAAAAATTAATGCTGACTTTACATATGGTTTACAACACAATATAGCACACTAGCATGAAAATAATCTAGTGCAAATTGGGAGGAAAATGCAATTTGAACAATTATGCAAGTGAAACAAAGTTGGAGATTATGGTGTCTCTAAACACGTGTTTATTCCATAACAGAAATGCATATCTATTTTTGTCCTCCTGATAATTTAAGCCATCTACCCTGGCACTAGAGTTCACTGATTTTTTTTTTTCTGCCATAAAATTCATTACAAATGATGAAAAGTAAAGAGTATCTAGGCAAATGGCTAGACCCCTCCTTCAGATTTCCAGAATATCTTGAATTTGTGATAAACCCAGAAATATCAGCATTGTCTTATTTTCAACTAGAGAGTTTCACCACTACCATAACAAACCCACAAGATTGAATGTGCATACATGTAGGTAAATTTCATAAGTTTTGTGGGGCTAGGACATATACCTTCAGATATCTATATATCTATCTATCTATCTATCTATCTATCTATCCACACACATATATACCCAACACATGTACATACACACACAGACATTAGAATAGTGTTTTAAAGTAGCATCTCCTAATTGAAAATCATTTTTAGTTCTTTTTGAGAATCTATTGTTGTTTGCCTATAAATATATTAAAGTCATTACTTTGATTTTACAAGTAAAATCATACATACTGACCTTAGAAATTTTTACTTTCAATGAAGTACCAATTCTGTAGTACAAGGGGAAAGACAGTCATTTTCCTTTTTAAAAGAATATGTGTCATTATACATTTTGTGACATGAAGGAGTGATTCCTATTTTTCCTGTGAATAACTTTTACATTCTAACAGCATAAAAGGATTTAATAGGTAATATAAGTTACTTATTACACAGAAAATATTGAGTTTTAGGTGTGACAAAATTAAATATAGCTCTGTGTGTTTGCATGTGTGTGTGTGTATGTACATTCATATTATTTCTAGATTGGTGAAAGTTACTTCCATAGCTTCTCTACCCCTCCTTTCCCTCCCTTCCACCCATCCTTCCTCTCTCCCTCCCTCCCTTCCTTCCTCTCTTTCTCTAATATTACCCTCGCTTTGTTGTCCCACCATAAAAAATATATAATTTGGACACCTATATCTACATATTCAGTAAAATTGACATATTAAGTACAAATATTTGGTGGCATGTGTGACGTTGTGACTTCAGCATAGGTAGATAGAAATGCACCAAAATATCTTCCCCATATATCTGTAAGATATATTTGTAATTGCCCCATGAAGAAAGTCTAGGAAATCACACACAGAGGAGCATGTATACACTAAGAGGGAATTAGGTCTGACTGGTTGTCTTTATAAGCAGATAGGGGTAACTACTTCTGAGAACATGAGAGAGATGTGAAAAGAAAAGGATGCAAACAAGGTATCCATTTAATGTAAAATAAATTCTTTACTGAAGGATGTACATTATTGTAGAATCAAATTTAAGGTAGGAGAGAGGATAAAATATTAATTTATTTGATTATGTGACCTTATATAAGGTAGGATAGAATAAATTATAAATAACCACAACATCTTGGTCACTTAATACACCAAAAGTTTATTTTTCACTCCTCTATGGCCTGCTATTGGACTTAATGACTCTTCAGGGCACTATTTTCAAAACCTGATTGCCTGATGACTAAAAAAGATGTAGAGAAGTTTGTGGAGTTAAACACCAGCTTTGACACCTCTACTCTGAAGTAATACACACCACTGCTTAAATAAATTGCATGGAAATTTTTTGTTTCAAGGCAACAATTTAAAAAGATTTGTATTAAGTAAAAGTGTAACATCTGTGTATATATATGTGTGTAAGTTTACACATACATGAAACATATATATATATATATAATGTTTTATATGTTATATATTTTTTGCCATGTAGATTTATTAATTTTGTGTCTCAGGATTGGGATTAAAAATGTGCTTTTATGCTTCTGTACTCAGAGGAGCAGGGATCAATAGAATATATTCCTAAACATGTAATTTTTCAGTATCATTAAAATATAATCTAAGATCACCTTATTCCAAGTATAAACTTAGGGTCATCTCACTCTGCCTTCAAGTGATAAAATAAACATATATATATATATATATATATATATATATATATATATATATATATATATATATAAACATATATATATATAGTTGTTGTTGTTTTCCCTTATCTGATTGGACTTCTCTGAGACCTGACACAATCACATCTTTTCCCCAACTCTTTCACTGTTAGGGCATAAAGAAAATTATCCCATATACTCTGAGTTCTTGTAGGCTGGCCGATAATCAAGTATGCATCAGATTGGTAAAAGAAAAAAGAAAAAGAAGTTTAATAATAACACATATACCTCCTGTATACAGGGAGAGACCTAGCATGCTAAGTAACTTTCCACAAGCTTCAGATACTCCTTTAGAGTTTACTAAAGAAGGCACAGTAAACAAAGGTATGCAGATTTAAATCTGCCATTTCCATTAAAAAGAGATTAGGAGGTTAGGTCTTCCCAGTGAGGGAGATGCCTTACAGAGAGAAGTATACATATAAATGTCTTTCTTAAAAGCAATCTCCAACCAGCCTTCAGAGTGCCTCCCTTGAAATTAAACTTTTGACAAAAAGACATGTTTTAATCTGGAAGATTTTTGCACCCCTACACACTCCTCTTGACTTTTTTGGGACACTTCCATTTCTTTGAAGTCTTCAGGTTCCTATTGTTACTACTCCGCTACTTTGTAATTATCTAACCCAGAATTAGAATCGGTTTTACTCTCTTTTCATTTATCATACTGTCCTTCAATATAAGTTGTTTAATATTTTCCTGACTTGTGGCATTTAGAGAACCAGTGACAAACTTTAGTAACAACAGGCTTTCATACCCAGAATTGGTGAGGTGATGCTTCTCTTCAGAAATATGGAAGGTGAATATCAATTTTAGGTAATGCATTTATAAGAAACCAAGGTTTGAAAACTATGGTCAACTGCTTATGCAGAAAAAATATTAAATGAATCATAAGCAACGTGTGAAGTAAGGTAAACTGAATACAGGTATAATAACAAGGCTTGTAGAATCAGATAATGATTTTACCAGAAGCTAATGTTTATTAAGAGGTAATTTGATATTGGGCACTGAACAATAAATTTAAATATTCAAGTTCATAGCCACTTATTTGAATTCTTTTGGTTAATTTTGTTTTGCATTTATATATATTAAGAATTTTAGAAAGGCAATACACTACATAAATTTTGTAACTGGCAGTGCCTCCAAATCAAACATGGATGTTCACATGATGTGTGATAAATACAAATTACAAATAGACTTTTTTGAGGTCAAATTTTGTTATTAGATGATTTTGCAACAAACTTAACAGGAAAATAACACATTTTAGATTTCATAATTATGTAATAGGTATTCTCAATTACGTGAAAATAATTACTATTATAATTCACATTTGTAGATCACAAAACTGGATTAAAGAGAAAAATAATCCAACAATACATAAATGGTGTATGAAAAGTCTAGCATTTGAACCCAAGTTTTTTTGAAAGTCCATTCATTCCATTATTCCCTCACTACTGTACCTCAGTGAGGACATTCTGAGAAAAATGAGTGTTTACTGAAAGAAATACCACTAAGCCATATTAAAAAAAAAATTGCACATATCACTATATGATTTATATAACTGTGACCTCCCAATCCATTTCTAGAGTTGTACTCTCTCTGGATGCCTCCAAATCCACATCACTACCTACCTATGAACATACCACTGCATAAACTTCAGACTCCTTTAATATGTTCAAAACTCTACCAGGATTTTTGCTACCAAACAAGGACCTCCAGTTTTGACCTTTATCTTAGTTAATACATGTTTAATTTTTAAAACTCAGAGTTCCTTTTTACTGTTTCTCCTAATAAAGACCTTTACCTTTTCTTGCCTGATTGTCTTTTACTCTTTGTTATGCAGTGTATGTTTAAAATACTTTAATTTTATAGTTTCTCTGAATAATTACATATCAACAACCTCTTAAACTCTTTACTTTTCAAATTCCTTAGCATGTTGTGGAAAAATTTCCTACACTTGGTCTATCTTACCATAGTACATCTCCCACTATTCTGACAGCCGTCTTTGTATTCCTGTCATATTGAGCTTTCAAATGTGCTCTTTTGTGCCTACTTTCTTTAGTATGCATAGTCCTTGCTGCCTGGATATTTCTCAAAACCCAGTTCTAACATTACTTCCCATATAGTCTCATAAATTACTGAGAAAAAGACAGTATTTCTCACGTGTTGAATTAGATGGTACTTCATTAAATATTTGAGACAATAATCACCACACTGCATTTTATTTGTTCAAGCATCTTTGAATGAGTCATGTCACTAACTAATTTGAGTTTCTAGATAGCAGAAATTAGTAAAAATAGCATTTCATAACCTTTACTTGTAGAATATTAAATACATTATGTATGTTTGTTGAATAGATAGATTAGAATTTTAATGTATTTTAGGATACTGCAGATTATACCAGTAATAAATCAGTTTACTCTTAATTAGCTCTGATCACTTAATTTTTTTAAAGTAAAAAGCAGAAATTAACCCCAGTAGGTTTGGAACCACAGTGACTTCAACAAATCTTTGAAATTCACAGGAAAACAATTCTCTGTGCCTGTCTGTTCCTATTTTATTTTACCAACATGAAACTACTGAAATACGAAAAAAATGGACAACTCAATACTGAAACATTTATAATTACAAAGTGCTGCATAAAAAATTTCAGTTAAATTTGTAAAATTGAAAGTGATGGATTTTCTATTTCCAATCCAAAGCAAGTCAATCAAATGTTTTTGGGGTAAAAAAAAACAAGGCAAAACTTTAATGTTTGATTAACTAGTTTCATGAGAATTTAAGATAAACTGTATGAGATGAGGCATTCTACTTTTGCTTCTCATACCAAGATAGCATGAAGAAAGTGATACTTCTTTACCATTCTAGGGTCATTTTCATTTTCTGTTAGTAAATCTTCACTCATTATGTTAAAATGAAATCCATCAGCAAAGGCTTAAAGAGCATAACTACTAAAATAGAGAAATAAATAAAAGAAAATGAGCCACAACACTATTACATATTTCGTTTAGTTGATTAAAATTTCAAATGTGGAGAGTTACTACAATTAAAAAAAAAACAAAACCTGAAGTTTTACCTTTGAAAAATGATTATATGGTTACGTAACAAATGGTGGAATTAAATTTTATGGAGATTAATATATTAGCATACATAACAAAGTCTATTACATAATCACTTTTTATTAAATATAAAAATATTTTAATAAAATATAAATTAATATAAAATTAATATAAAATTACAATTTACTATATGCATTGGAAAATAACACACACACACACACACACACACACATATCTGTGTAAATTTATGTCCTATTAAAAAGCAATGTCAAGATAGGATTAAATGTGCCATAATTTTATTAGGGTACACTTCTATATAAGAAAAAATGGGAAGGGACTGTGAAAAAGCTTGGACTATCACCTGATTATACTTCAAGTCTAGCCCCAAAGCATGCCTTACTAAACCATCTATACTTAACCATTGGCTGAAAACAGTCTATGCTTTCTTTTTTTGGAAGACTATAAGGTATATTCTTATGCCACTAAATATCTTTCTTACTTTTTTCCTTTGAGATATATAGGTGAAGGAGTAGTGAGATATTCTGAATTCTGCATCCTTATTTGTTAATTAGTAGAGACCAGTTCATATGTAAAAAATTCAGACTAGAAATTACCTAAGACATACATAGATTGTAAAATATGTAACTACTCTGTTCAGTTGTCAGGACTATGCTTGACCAGGGAAAAATTAAATTTTGGATGTTTTCATTTAGGATCTTTTTTATGTTTGTATTTTCTAGTAAATAATACACTATGGCAGTTAATCAATACCCTTTCCTTTTTTTTTTTTTAAGGATTTATTTATTTATACATACAAGCTGGGGTACAGGCCAGAGGTATGGGGCGGCGAGAGGGTTCACCAGAGACAGAGCGGGGAGCAGAACAGGCAGATCAGAAATACACTGCTAAGGGGAGCAGCGGGTGAGGCAGGAGAGGTCTGCCGCACCATGTGGGATTCTCCAGGGCTGGGCGTTGAACCCGCATCATGAGATACCAACTCCACAGCGCAGCGCTCAACCGCTGCGCCACCAGGGAGGCCCAATGCCCTTTCTTAACTCCCTTTCTTCCCCTTCTCTTTTCCTACTGTTAGAAACATTAATGTTCTCTATGTTGGGCTCTCACAGATAGGGAAGTTACATGATAGAGTTTTGTAAAATAAAAACTAAACAAGTATCTTTTGGGAGTAAGAATTCAGACTGGTTTTGTTTCCCAATAAAAAGGAAATGACCTGTCTGAACATAGTCCCTACATTTTGCTTTCTGACCTGAGTGTGGAAGGTGCATCTCCAATTGCAACATGCAACCATAGTGACAGGTATGTTAACAAAAGTCACTACACAAAGCAAATTTGATATATACACAAATACTTAGTGCTCATGGTATCAAATATGCCCTCCTAACTTCATGAGCTCTATCCCTGAAGTTATTTGACTTGACTGTTTGCACCATAGCCACCTGATATTTTTATGTTTCTTTGTTATTGTTTAGCATGTCCAGAATTACCTATATGGTTTTGCATTATGTTGATAAATAAATGTTTATGTTTTGAGTACATGGCCAGTTGTGTGTTACATAAAAACACACCATGGAATTAAATGATGATGAAGTGTTAATGTAATACGTTTTACTTTTGGAAAGTCTTCTGGAGAATGAGTGTTTTGCCTTAAACAATTTCTAAACTAAGGAGGCATCATTTAAAAAGGCATTCACCATTCACAGGGATGGCAATTATATACTTTGTATTAAGTGAGGTCTTATCCTAGAACCCATAAAAAATTTACCAGATTTCTTGGACTTCTATAGTTAAAAAAGCTTAGTTGCACAAGTTTTGTTTGGGTTGAGTGTGTTGAGTCAGGAATATGTTTCTTAGTGGATTGGAAAGGGAAGCAAAAAGAAAAAAAATCCAGAAGTTGTAGGTGTTATGTTGGGAGTGTTTTATTTCTGATAAAAAGATTCTTATTTTTAACTCCAGTTTAGGATATTTTTATTTAATTTTTTTAAGACTAACAAAGGACCAATTTACACCATCTGCTTAAATTTCACTCTGATGCAGATTTTCTCTCCATTTTTTTTTTCTCTTTAAATAGACATTCTGTTTGGCACCTTGTGCTTAAGTACATGTATTTAAGTAAAAAATGTAGTTTGTCTGACTTCCTGTCAAACCAATATTTATTCACAAATATCTGTTTTGTTGCTTTTTCACATAAAATCATATAGCACTTTTCCCATGTGAAGAGTTGGCTAGTTGGTGGTAGTGTGAGTTGCCAGCTGGAGCTTTTACAGTTTTTAGTATGCCAGCTGCTTTCATGATGGACAAATTGTTCCCTGTCTTTAGTTTTACTTTTTTTTTTTTTATGAAAGTTCATTCTTTTTGTTCTAATTATGAGAAAACGGTATTACCTTTTACATTTTCCATGTATATATTTTGAATGTTCAGTTAAAACTACAATAGCCCTTCTTTTGAAACTATCCATCCCAGTGAACTGTCTTCAGATAAAGGTAAGCCAGACACTACATATATCTCTTTGTAAGATATAATTCAAATATCTTAAAGAATTCATTGGAAGGGCCTGTTAAAATGGCACATATAAAGAAGACAAACAAGGAAGAGTTGTTAGAATGGTAGACTACAACATTTTACTGTAACAGTTGCAACAAGAATAGTTTTAATGATTATTTTATGTGGATTTATTATGTAACGCTAACATTTTTAGCTGTCCCTGCTACTCTTTCAGGACACAGGGCCTCAAAGGTACCCATCCAGAGTCAACTTTGGGACTATGTTACAATAAGTGAGCATATCATAAAATTTATTATTTAACTATGCTTCTTAAATAAAACTTGAAATGTGAGTGGTGAACAAGACAAAATTCAGTATACTAAATATGTACTAATTTTTCTTGGCTATTTATAAGACTTGTTTAGAAGGAAAAATGCTTCTGTCCATGTCATTTACCTGACAGATGACTTTTCAGTCTGTATGACACACTGGGATATTAGTTTCAGTTCTAATTAAATAAAACAATTCTTAATTTTAAGATTCACCATAATCATGAACTTAAAGAGGCTTAAAACTGTACCTATTAAAATAATCCTTCACTTACCTGCAAGTTAAGCCAGAAGGAATAAAAAAAAAAGTCAGATCGTATATATAATTTAATATTCTGGAAATAAAGACATTGCCAAGTAGTAAATGAATCCTTCTACAATCTTCTATGATAGGAATAAGAACGACAAAAGAAAATAATGTCCATTTTTGCTAAAATGTGATTACCAAATATTCCATTTTTAATATAATTCTACCAAAGTGAGTTTAAAAAGACATTAAAGAACACTTACACCCTCCACTGCATTTTTTATTCAAATATTGTTAAGGGAAAGAGTAGCCAGAGAAGCATTCATTCATTTATTCAAAAACCACTATTATGTATCTGCTACTGTACATCAACTATGTACATACCATCAATCAGTTTTACTCTAAGATTTTAACTGTTTAATTGTGTTAACTCCAAAATTGTACTAAGAGTTGGGGTGGCAGTTTGGGGAGGATGCTATTGTAGATCTCAACATATATATCTACATATACTTCAGATAATAAAGTTAATGAGTTGACAGTCTCTTTTATGCTGCTTTTTAGAGTACAAGATTAACAGGACACTATCTTGAAAGATTCTAACAATTGTTAGAATTGAGTGAAATGGAAATAAAATTTATACCTAATATTTTTGCAGGTTAGTCTGATGGTACACAATAGCAGGCTTATTTTCTCTCACTTAGATAGATTTATAATATTTTATTTAGGCATAGGTTTCACATTACCTCATGAAATTAAAAGGTATTACCTCTTTTCCGTTTTTGAAACTGTTGTGTAGTATTCAATTGATGATAACTTTCCTTCCATTTTTTCCCTCTGTTCTAAAATTCTGTGACTTTCATAATATTTTATATTTCAAGTATTTGCATTCTCTTATATTCATTTCTTTTTACTGAGATATTTTTAATATCTTTTTAAAAATAATTCGGCAAATAATTTTTAAATGTAATTTTTCTCTAGACACTTAACAGCTTTTCCAGAGGTCAGATTTTTATTTTTTTCTTTCTATTCCATGTTACTGATTCTCTAAATAGAGTGATTATTGGATCTGTCTTTACACTAAGATAGTAGGCCTGGGTAGCTGCAATGTGCTTCATTTATTGTTGCACAAATAAACATTTCTTGCCAGGAAATTTTAGATGTTAGTAGTTAATATGTCCTATGAGAGGGACTGATGAAAGTTTCTTGGAGTATGATGAGAGTTTAATCAGGAAAATAGAGCTTAAAATATTAAGAGCTAAAATTGACACTGAACAAGAAATAGAATGAAGCTATATAGACAGCAGTACATTCATTTTTACCAGATGGGGGTCAAATAAAACACAGCTTCTGAGGTTAACAATATGGGCAAGGATGGTCAAGGGGGCCCTGGACAAAACTGATCACAGTTTGGAGAGAGCTAGAAAGCCCTATAATCTCCTAAATAAAAAGTAAGAAATTAATTAGTAAGTAAGATAGAAAAATGAGTCTGGAATGACTCCTACATGTGTATCTTGGGTAACAGAGTTGTAGTCCTGCTATTGATAAATTTAAACCATTCACTAAAAATATTAACTGAGAATAAAAGATCACTGATTCAGATTCCAAACTGATGCATATAAGGGGACACTGAGGCATGCATGTTACATATATAGCAAGTGGCAGGGTTTAAAAATCTGTATTTACTAAAACTTCTAATGTTTAAATGAGACTGAGGTCTCAATCTCACATAGGTGATAATCAGAGGTATTATGATGCCTGAGAAAATAAAGTAGTAACCCCCAAAATGGTGAAATAATCTAAGGATAGAATCTTATAGAAACCCCAAATGAAATATAGGTAGTAAAAAGTGACGTCACAAAACTGAAATGTGATTATCAGATAACTGGGAGTTGTTAAGAGAACATGACTTTATGGCAACTGAGAGAGAAAAAAGGTTTAAATGGAGAGGATGATACCATTTACTCACCGTAGGGCTTTTCACCAGATGTCTCCACTGCTTGGGATGTTTGTTCAGCTGAATGGTCTACCACCTGATTATCCTTTAAATTTATGCTTAAGCAAAATCTTAGGAGAGACTTTCCCAGACTACCCCTCTTTCTATAGTTAAGTCCTCACTATTACCCTTTTCATAATAACTTTCATATTTAAAGAGGTTTCATTTTACACTGACTCTCATATACAGATATGTATGTATGTAAATGCACACTTATCCTGTTCATTTGTTCACTATTTTGCCCTCTAGATTGAAGAGTCATGGAGAAAAGATGGTACTTTATTTTACTTAACATCATATGCCACAAACACAGCACAGTTCATGACATATAGATTGATGTTGTTGAGTAAAATTTCTTGAATAAGTTAATGTAATAAAGTACAGAGAAAAGGAAGACAGGGAAGGACAATTTGTAATTGGCTTTAAAAATAGGAGATTATTGTACAACTTATTAAGAAAACTGCAGATAGACTAACTGGAAGAAAAAAATTACTGTGTGTGGGCACTATGTTACTTTTCATGCACTTTGCCATTTTATCCTTAAGACAACATTATGAAGTTATTATTTTTATCTCAACTTTAAACATTATATGATGGATGATGAGTGGTATGTTTACTCAGTTTGGAAATGTTGAATCTAGATTAAAATCCATATCATTCATATAGATGCCATGCTTCTGATATACTCTGATTTTAGTGGATTGAAGAGAAATTGGGAAATATTGGAGAGACTGAGACTATGTTGTACTACTGAGTTTTTAAAAGAAAATAAACTAATGTTGTGTAGGAAATTTTGGGGTAGCAGAGTATAGAAACTGAACATATATATCTTAAGACTAAGAAGTAGTTAAGTTCTTTTCAGTAGATTTTGGCATAAAATGTACAGTTGACAATGTAAAACCTGGGAAGGCTTGGGAAGCTATATAGTGAGAATTAAAGGCAGCACTAACAGTTTTATATAGAAAGAGAAAAGGACAGGGCCTCCCTGGTGGCAGTGACACCAGTTCGACACCAGCCGGGGAGATTCCCACATGGAGTGGCAGACCTCTCCTTCCTCGCCTGCTGCTCCCCTCAGCAGTGTATTTCTGTCAATCTGTCTGTTCTGGTCCCCACTCTGTCTCTGGTGAACCCTCTCATCGCCCCACACCTCTGGCCTGTACCCCAGCTTGTATGCATAAATAAATAAATCTTTAAAAAAAAAGAAAAGGACATATTGGGGTAGATATAATAAATTTGTTGTTGGGAAAGGGGTAAAATTAAGAGACTTTACAAATTAACAATTCAGGATTTTGTTTTTGGTTTTGTTATGGGTAATATGGGTATAGAAGAAAATGTCATATGATAGATCAAGAGACTATGAAAGATTTAACAACTGGCCTTCATTAAAATGTTAGTCAAATATAAGGTATCTGAGTGAAGAATTAGAAAACAGCTGGTTGACTATTTCCAAAATTTCATATGATTGAGAGTAGAGTTCATTCTGACCAAGCAAATCCTACCTGTAATAAAATTACCATTACCTAGAGAAGTTAATAACTGATTTTATAAGCTATCACATATTATTTAGTTAATATGTAATATGTAATAGTCTCAAACAATTGAGACCTGGATTGGTGTAAAGTGTGACATTGCTATTTCCAGTCTGTGGATTAATACAAAATTAAAACAAAATAAAATGATCCTAACATTTTATTCATTAATATTAACACTTTTTACTCTGCTCATGTATTCACATATTCAGCTGTTCATCTAGTCTCCGTTTTTTTTTTTTTGTTTTTTTTTTTTTAAAGAATTTTTATTTATTTATGTATACAAGCTGGGGTACAGGCCAGAGGCGTGGGGTGGCGAGAGGGTTCACCAGAGACAGAGTGGGGAGCAGAACAGGCAGATCAGAAGTACACTGCTGAGGGGAGCAGCGGGCGAGGCAGGAGAGGTCTGCCGCACCATGTGGGATTCTCCCCTGCTGGGCGTCGAACCGGCATTGTCCGTGGCCAACATCTCCACAGCGCAGCACCCAACAGCTGCGCCACCAGGGAGGCCCTAGTCTCCGGTTTTTCATGCCACAGTGGATTTATTTGGAACTATTAGGAGCTATTTCTTTGATCGTACTCAGTCTAGAAACTTTAATCTCTACGCATTTAAAATTTCATTAAAATATATCCAGTAGTTCAGGAGCTGTGTGTGTTTTATTGAATGCTTATACCATTCATGTGGTGGCACAGAAAACAGCTGGCACAAGAAGTGTTAAATTACTAATACAATGGAATTCACATGAACCTTCCTATTCAAAACTGCTGCAAAAGTAGTTTGGAAGAGTTTTAATGGTTGATATATGTTCTCAGCTCAGTATGCTACTATTGCGGATATAATAATAAATTAGAAGATGGCCCTTGTCTTCAAAGGCTAATAATGTGCCTATAGTGATAGAAGAAAACATATGAAATAATAAAAGAACACTCATAAGACCAGCTGAAACTGGGGCCTCTCTGGTGGCATAGCGGTTAAGTGCTGCGCTGTGGAGCTATAGGCAGTGGTGATGTGAGTTCGACGGCCGGCTCCGGCCAGGGTGATTCCCACATGGTGCAGCAGACCTCTCCTGCCTCGCCCGCTGCTCCCCTCAGCAGTGTGTTTCCTTCGATCTGCCAGTGCTGCTTCCCACTCTGTCTCTGGTGAACCCTCTCACCGCCCCATACCTCTGGCCTATACCCAACCTTGTATGCATAAATAAATAAATCTGAAAAAAAAAAAAAAACACTGTGAAATTGAAGTATATACACTATAAAATAAAAAGAAAGGTCAGTGTTAGCTAAAGTAATCAAAAGTAGCCTACAAAGAGGCATTTGGGACTTATGAGGTCATGGGGAAAAAAGATTTAGATAAATGCATAGAAAGTGAATGAAAAATCACAATAGGGTAATAACTGGAGGCAAGACTCGAACGTGACAAAGGGCAAGGGTCTTAAAGGAATAAATGCTTCTCAGGTAGCTGAAGTCATCAAATCACAATCAAAAGCAACTACACAAAAATTTAGCACAAAAGAACTAGAGGCACTGTAGCATACATACTGATGGCTTGCAAAGTTAAGAGCAGCAGATCCAACAGATGGGACTACAGAAACCAGAGATGGGTTGGATCTTTTTAAAAATAGGCATCAAGCTACCCATTAAATTGAAAAGCACAGTGCAGGATGGTGACAGGTTTTTAAAAGAATGGGCGGAAAGAAACATAAGCCATAATTTCGTTTTTCAGAGCCACACTTGCACACATGGAAAATATCTTCAAATATGAAATAAAAGAATCTGAAGCACAAAAATCAGAGAACTGTATTTTCCAATATTAATTTTCTGTTTTTGTAGTTCCAGTCTATGTGGGATATCATTTATTACATTAAATATTACCTTCTGATATCTTTATTTATGATTGATTGATTGAATGAAATAATATTGGCTTACATCACCTAACAGTGATTAGGTTAGATACAGATTATGGTTACCTACTTCACATAATTGATAAGTCAACATACAACATAAGAAGAATTTCAAATTTTCAATATATCCTGGTGCAATAGATGTGAAAGGCTATGAATAAAAAATAAATGCACAGATTCATGTATTAATAAATAATTACAGCTCGTAAATGTTTTATGAGCTTACTTGATGATCTAATGCTAACAGAATGTAAGAAAACTAAGATTGTGCTAATCATTTCTCTTTTATCCAAATGGCATAAAACATGTTATAAACATTGTATAAAAACATAAACTTGTTCTAGTGGTCAATATAAGTCAATATAAATGAATATTAGAGTGAAAAATTAATAATCAACACTTTATCTACATCACAATGATAAGAGGTTTGGTTTTATTTGATCATTTACCAATCCAGAGAATGATGCAAGTAAATAGAACTGGAATAGTTAAGTAGGTCATGGCATAGAGGCAGTAATTTCTCTTTGATTTAATGTTACATTTGAAAGAATTATAGTTATTATACAAAAATGCTTTCTTTCAAGCTATTATATAGTTTGTATAGCTTTTCTACCAGGCTTTACTAACATTAGAAAACTACACACTTCTATTATAACCACAGCTGAAATAAAAACTTAAAAAAATAGAATCCAGAGATATTAAATAGAATACTATATAATGCCTGAACTGACTATACTCTAAAAATGCAAGGGTGGTTCAATATTTGGAAATCAGTGATTACAATTTACCACATGAATAGAATGGCAAAAAATCATACAATCATCTCATAAACAAAGAAAATATATCTCATAAAACTCAAAACTCTTTTATAGTATAAATACTTATCCAATATGTATTATCTAGGAACTTTTAATTCTGGTAAGGAATATCTTTAAAACTACAGAAGTACAATATTTTATGATGAAATATTGCAAATTCCCCCTTAAAACTGGCAGTAAAACAAGAGTTCCATAAATATTTTTGATTAGCATATATTTTGGGCAATTCTTTTTCTTGAGAAAAAGAAAGGTTGAAGAATAAATATAACTGCCTCTCATTTCAAATTATATGAGAAAATCCCATTAAATCCAAAATCCCTGTGTGTCCTCTCCTGTCTTTTATAAGTACGTACTTACTGGATTTAGGGTCTACCTTAATTTCACTATGAACCCTTCTTGATCTTAAACCTTAATTATATCCACAAATCACTATTTCTAAATAAGAACACATTCTGTTATTCTGGATAGATATGAGTCTTGGGGGACACTATTTGACCCATAACAGATTCCCTTTAATAAAGGAAATTATATGGACCTCCCCGGTGGCGCAGTGGTTGAGCGCTGCGCTGTGGAGCTGTTGGCAGTGGCGACGTGAGTTTGACGCCCGGCCGGGGAGAATCCCACATGGCACGGCAGACCTCTCCTGCCTTGCCCGCTGCTCCCCTCAGCAGTGTATTTCTGATCTGCCTGTTCTGCTCCCCGCTCTGTCTCTGGTGAACCCTCTCGCCGCCCCAAGCCTCTGGCCTGTACCCCAACTTGTATGTATAAAAAAAAAATAAATCTTAAAAAAAAAAATAAAGGAAATTATCTATAGGAAAATATATATTGTTAAAGTAACATTTAGTTTTAGGTTAAACAAGCTTTGATGCTTACTCATGTGAGTGCATTAGTTTAAGCTAAGTCTATATTATGGGACAATAGAATTGTATTGTTTCCTAATAAATAAATGATACTAAAATTATTAAATAATATCCCTATGACTATATATATATATTTATAATCTCAAATGTATCCATTGTAGAAAAGAACATAACCTTATTTTCCATCATCTGTGCCCTATGTTACTTTGTTACATTGTGAACATTAACTTTAAATAAGTACATTTAAAAGTTTAAAATTAGTGACCATACATGTAATTATTATATTGTTAAATATCCTTTTTTTAATGATATGGGATCGATTATGATTTTTATTTATTTATTTATTTTTTAAGATTTATTTTTTATTTATGCATACAAGCTGGGGTACAGGCCAGAGGCATGGGGCAGTGCGAGGGTTCACCAGAGACAGAATGGGGAGCGGAACAGGCAGATCAGAAATACACTGCTGAGGGAAGCAGCGGGCAAGGCAGGAGAGGTCTGCCACGCCATGTGGGATTCTCCCCATCCGGGCGTCGAACTCGTGTCGCCGCTGCCGACAGCTCCACAGCACAGCGCTTAACCACCTTGCCACCAGGGAGGCCCCGATTATGATTTTTAAAGTTGAAATTTGAAAACCAATATGCCTTAATTTCTGATATTGGCACATGATTTAAAAAATTAAACCTATATGTACCCACATATATGCATCAAATTAAAGGCATTAATCGTATAAACATATAATTACAGCTTTCTTATTTATCAAACTTATTTTTTAAATTCTAGAGACAGTTTCTGATTTAGTATTCACCTTTCCACAAACCGATTACTTTCTAATTTTACATGCAATATGTTCATTATTTTCTATGTGGTATATTAAAGAATTCTATCTTTATTTAATCCATACAGCCTATAAACTAAATCTGTTTCCAAATTAAGAAAGGAGTACTTTAGCATTGCTTATTTCTATGCATACCAAAATACCTTATCTTGGTTTTATGGTTTCTGAGGTCTGGAAATACTAATGCTAATTTCATCTTTGTTACATTCTTAGAACAGTTCTGAGGCTTTGTGTATTACTGACATACAATGTTCAGGTATTACTTTTTGTGAAACTCGTTGTTTAGTCTTGCTATCACTGAAACTCGTTATCGTTTATCCTGATCATTCAGTTGCAAGGTTCAATCACTGCCCATCATACTCTTTAATACCCAATGTCTGTACATTCTTCCAACTTTTTGATTTTTTTATTGGCATAAGTGCTTTCTCCCCTTTCGGAAGATCACAGCTGGCCTTATGGTAGATTCACTTAAAAAAACTTTCTCATTTTCAAATTATTGTTTAATCATCATCACACACACACACACACACACACACGCACATTTGGAGAGTGGGAGAGAGAATAATGGGTCTTTTAGTATGTTTAAAATAGGAAAATAATCAGAGAAAGCTATTGGAAAACAAATTTGGTCAGTATAAAATAACAGCATCAGGGCAACTAACACACAAATGGTGATTTTTTTTAAAGAAAAAAGAAAAAAAGAAGTGGCCTTTAAGTTTTCTAGGAGGGTAATAATCAAACACAGAACTGTCTCAGAAAATCTGCATCCTCTGTGTATGAGTACCAGTTAATAAAGTTAAATGAAACATCACTGTAGATTTTCTATAACTCCAAAATGTATGTATTAAAAATATTTAATGAAACAGAATATTTTAAATAGATAAAAGTCCTCCATTCTATAATACTTGTATGTAATAAAACAGATAACAAATGACAGTTTTAAGAGTTTTAAGGTGAGTGGCAGATGTTATAGTTGTCCCATTCATTCTCCTTGACATGAACCATTCCAGGCATTCAGAAGTTTTGAACTATAAGGACCTACAACTTTCCATAAGCAAAATTTCTACAAACATTTAACTAGAAAGCAGCCTTAAAATGCCAGTCAAGTGGAAGCCTATGGAGCGGCCTTCAGCTATGAATAGACAGCATAGTTGAAAAATTACAACAGCTCCTTTATTCATGGATGGTAAAACTCATACATATGTTGTAATTCAGAGTTAACTTAGTCTGCACACTAGCAACATCAGCAATAGCTGGAGTCGGACAGAAATTCTAGGGACTTGGGCCTCCCTGGCGGCGCAGCGGTTGTGTGCTGTGCTGTGGAGCTGTCGGCAGCGAGCCATAGAGTTCGACGCCCAGCAGGGGAGAATCCCACATGGTGTGGCAGACCTCTCCTGCCTTGCCCGCTGCTCCTCTCAGCAGTGTGCTTCTGATCTGCCTGTTCTGCTCCCCATTCTCTCTGGTGAACCCTCTCACTGCCCCACGCCTCTGGCCTGTACCCCAGCTTGTATGTATAAATAAAATCTTTAAAAGAAAGAAAGAAAGAAAGAAATTCTAGGGACTCATTCAAGATCTATGGTCTTAGAATTTCTGGGGGAATGTTTTCAAATTTGCTTTAACTTAATCTTCAAGCAGACCTGATACGTGCTAAAATGTGAGATGAATTATTTCATGTCAGGTGCCAGGAAACCATATCTGTAAAAATTAATATGTTAGTTTCTTATTGTTTCCATAGCAGACAACCACAAATTTAACTGACTTTAAACAATCCAAAATAATTATTGTATAGTTTTGGAGGTCAGAAGTCTAGCATCAGTCTCATTGAGCTAAAATTAAGCTGTCTAGGACCGATTCTTTCTGGACCTTCTAAAGGAGAGTCTACTTCTTTGTCTTTGCCTCCCATAGGATCGCTGTTTTCCTTAACATGTGGTACCTTTCTCTACCTTCAAACTAGCAATATAATATCATTACTAAATCTTCACTCACTAATCCTTGCCTTCTTCTGGTTTTCCTGGGTTTATCCTATAAGGAACCTCCTAATTACACTGGGGACACAGATGATCAGCATAATCTCCATATCCTAAGATCCTTAAACATCTATGTGAAATCTCTTTTGCCATGTAAGATAGGGACATCTTTTGGGGATGGAGGGGTGGCATTATTCAGCAAACCACAGGCCAGACAATAAATATTTTAACTACTGTCTGTCGAGAGTCAAAATTGAGGATATTATGTAAGTATTCACATAACAAAAGAAAAACTGCCTAGTTTCATTTTCCTGGAATGACATATCTGCTGTGGTTCAGCTGAGAAAATTCTCCAGAGGAAGAACAAGTGGCTGGAGTGAGCTCCCTGGTAGTGAGAAACACTGGCTATCCCCTGTCAGTTTCATTCTCTGTCCCAGGAATACTCAGATTTCTGTGTTCCTTTTACACTTCCTAAAGAGCCTTGCAAACTAAATTTAGGCAGCTGGATAGATGTGAGGTGTGTTTCTGAGTTCCTGATTCCCAGACTGAGATTCTAATGCTAGGTATTCAGCAACTGCCAATAAAAGGATGCCCCATGTGAAGGTGACACCGCGCACAGGGCTAGTGCAGTAGTAAGGTGCACAACTGACTACAAAGGCTGGTGCTGGGAGTGGAGGGAGAAAGAGAAACAAAAGGGGACTGCTCATCCCCTCACTAATTCTTTCTGAAATAATTTCCCAAATTAACTACTAGAACTTAAATCTTTCCTGCAGGAACACTGCTTAGATAACACAAGCAAGCACATATTGTTACCAGAGATGGTAGAACATTTTTTTTTAAAGTCAATTCAATTTGTCAAATAGATACCAGTTGTAACGCTGATTTTTCATTTATATCAGGTTTTTAATACAAAGGGTGTGCTTTCCCTCCTAAATATTTCTATTGTACTTGTTTGCCCATTTGTTTATTATCATGGCATTACGTATAGATGGGAGAGTATAGTGATAAGGCTAATTCCATGGAGGATAGTCAAATAAAACAACCAATAGAGGGGAAAATTATCTAGGAATATGAAAAAGTTTATGGTGACTGAAAAGCCATTCTACACTGCAATTTGTTGACTTCTATGCTTACAAGTCAGTATTAGAAGAACAAAGGGTAGTGATTCTTTTGCCCACTTGGTGGGGTATTTTCTAGGTTCATTTTCAGTCAGTGCTCTGTTGAAAGCCTGAATAATGATTCTCTACTAAAAGTCAAAATGCATGTCTGAAGTCAGAAAAACTGTTTACTTTCAATTAGACAAAAGGTGAGATCACTTTAAAAAATAACTTCATATCTACAAAAAATACTTTTTGTCTTGGGGAAAATCAAGAATAAGATGCCAGGGATGAAATATTCAGAAAGATAATAAAACTCACTAAATTCAAAAAAAGCCATTCCACTTAGACTTAGCTTGCTTTGATTAGAATATAAAATCCAAAGTTTAAACCAACACTAAAGAACACTATATTTTTTTTTCAAAAATAGTGGCTAATGCAAACAGAACCCACATTTTACAAGTTTTAACTAATCAAGCTAACAGTTTTCACAACATACCCTCTTATAATATCATAATTAGAAAGAAACATTTCATGTAGTGAGAGTGTCATGTAGCGAGAGTGTCACCAGCAAGATTCCAATTTAACTATAATAGCATTAGTGAGTAACGGGGCATGAAAACGAGCTCTACAAACTGGTGGCATAAGGAAAAGATTTTATATCCACATTCTGTTTAGAATGTGATCAGTGCTGTCTCAGTGCTCTCATTGCTCAATTTCTCAGGTAAAAATAAAGTTAACATGTTTAAATGATTAACATTAAAAATGAAAAACCCAAGTCTAGATAGAGTCAGAATTTGAGCCAATATACAATAAGTCATGCTGCTTTAACTGCACCCCACACTATGCACATATAACTAAAAATGAATGAATAAGATGCATTAATAGCAAATTTCATACAGACTAAAACACATGTTCATACATATTAAACTACTGTTGTCCCAGATTTTCAATATACTTTGGTATATACAAATATACATGTAAATTCAAGTTAGATAAGGTTTAGATTGGAAAGAAATCTACAATAGAGGGATTTATATAGCTATAAATACAGATATAATAATGTCAGTAAATAATTTATTAATGCTGATAATTTTTGAAAACATGATAACAAATTTATTCCTAAATTGGGAGATACTTTCAATATATTTCCAACCTATACATTCTAAAAGAGGCAGTTGTTTGTTTGTTTGTTTTTTAAAGGTTTATTTACGTATACAAGCTGGGATACAGGCCAGAGGCATGGGGTAGTGAGAGGTTCACCAGAGACAGAGTGGGAACAGAAAAGGCAGATCAAAGGAAATACACTGCTGAGGGGAGCAGCGGGCGAGGCAGGAGAGTTCTGCTCCACCATGTGGGAATCTCCCCAGCTGGGTGTTGAAGAGCTAAAAATAAACAAAAATTATTCCCAAAGAAGAACTACAGAAGACATACAGGCACATGATAACAATGTTCATCATCACTGTCATCAGGGATATGCAAATCAAAACCATAAAAGATACCTCCTTACACCTGTGAGAATGACCCATATCAAAAAGAACTGAAACAACTAGTGATGACCACGTGTGGAAAAAGTGAAATCCTCATACACTTTTGGAGGCAATGTAGACTGATTCAGCCCTCATGGAAAACATTACGGAGGTTTCTTAAAATATTAAAAATAGATCTACCTATGACCCCAAAATCCCACCCCTTGGACACTAATTTCAAGGGACATATGTACTCCTATGTTCCCTGTAGAATTCTCTTTTGAACAGTTAATTATTTTTTAAAAAGAATTAAATAACACCCACACAAAATCTTTGTATATGGATCTATGTTGTGATCATTTTTTTCCTTATTCTTTTTTGTAGATCCACATTTGTAGTTACTTTCCTTCTCTCTTTAGAACTTCATTAACATTGTGTCATGTGGGTCAGATAGTGACAAATGTTTTTTTAAGATCTTGTATGCATGTTTAACACTAGCTTTATTATTTAAAGTTTGTTTTTTTTTTTTTGCCTAAAACTCTAAGTTGACAAATCTATTCTTTCAGTACTTAGTGTTTTACTTGGCATTGTTCATAATGAGAAATATGCTGTCATCTTTCTCTGAACTTCAGTACATCAATTTTGTTTTTTTTTGTTTGTTTTTACTGGTGCTTCTTGGATTTTTTTCTTTAACATTTGTTTTGAGCAATTTGATGATGTGACTTTGGGTAATTATTTTCAGGTTTCATATGTTGTATTCATTGGCCTCTTAAGGTTTGAGGAGTTTATACTTCTCACCATATTTGGAATATTTTAACTATTATATATATATATATATATATATATAAAAGCAGATGTATTGGGGAATGGAAAAATTAAATGCACCTGCATAGTCATAGACAGGCAGGAGAGCTGCCTCAAATATTTTTTTTCTGCCACTTTATCTTTAATTTTTTGAGTGAATGAGTGATCAAGCGGGCATAATTCAGTATATTTTTATTTCATTCACAATTTTTTTCTGTTTACAAAAGAAGATAATTCATCCTTTCCCACTGCCATGTCAAGAGAAGTGCCCCACCCAGACAGGAGAAGAATATATTCATACTACATTAATTTTGGGTGTGACCATGTGATATAAGTTGTTTATTTGAGCAGATAAGAATTAAAGCACACCTGAATAGTTTCTGAGTAGGTTTCTATTGGATATTTTGGTTTTTGCTTTTGACAATTTTGGAGACTTTCCAAATAGGTATTGTTTCTTTAGTCACAGTCCAAAATGAATAGCTAGTAGAGCAGTAGCTTTAGACATACAGCTTTAGACAAGCAATGTTTTATTCCATTGACATTTAGGGGCTGTTTGTTATGCCAGCAAGTCTGTCAACTACAAAATTGAGGGACTTTAAAAATGTAAAAACTAGGATAAAACTGATTTTAATAGCTAGCAGATGGTTAATGGATGGAATGTAGTGTTTAATATCCTCTCATCTTTCACAACTTTGATATAATATTTTCTAATTTAAATATTAAGTTAAAATGGAACATATAACTATATTTTTTCAACCCCTTTTCATTTAACAAATGATATTTATCAGCTCTTTAGCAAACACATACTAACTGTAATGGGGTTGGGCAGCAACTCATATCATGATTTGGAATTTCTTTCACATTCTTGAATGTGAATTATCCTTGCATCAGTCTTTGGGCAATAATATCAAATGAAAATGAAATTGTGTCATTCTGCATTTAGGTCTCTGTTGTACTGCACATTTCTGCCTATTTTCTTGGACTCATGCCATTGCTATGAGCGCAAGACTAGGATAACCTATTCAACCACTATGGAAAGCTGTATGGCATTTCCTCAAACTGCTAGAAATGGAGCTTCCATATGACCCGGCAATACCACTACTGGGAATATACCCAAAAGCCAAAAACACTAATCCGAAAGAATACATGCACCTGCATGTTTATTGCAGCACTGTTTACAATAGCTAAGGTATGGAAACAACCCAGATGCCCAAAAATAGATGACTGGATCAAGAAGATGTGGTACATATACACAATGGAATACTATTCAGCATTCAAAAAGACAAACACATGCAATTTGCAACAACATGGATGGACCTAGAGGGGATCATGATCAGTGAAATAAGCCAGAAAGAAAGAGAAAATTATTGAATAGTCTCATTTATAACAGGGGAGCCAAACAAGAAAGCGACATTCAGCAGGGAAGGAGGGGAGGGGTAGGGCTCAAGAGGGGGAAAGAGGGGAGCATGGAGGATTATGGTGATGGCTCCACAGTGAACAAGTGGTGGGTAACTTATGGGGAACACACAATAATGTAAAATATATGAATAACAAAAATAAATATCTATTAAAAAAAAAAAAGAAAGACAGTAGAATGTTGGAGCCAGTTCTCATTGACTTGCAAGAGCCAAATAAATGTATTTTTTCTCAACTTTACATTCAGTTACATCATGTTGCCAGAACAAAGTTACTTTCAGGCTAGTACTGACCTGCCTTTGGGGATCAAAATCTTTTTTTTTTTCTTAATTTTATTTCTTCAAGATGGGATCTTAATTCTGTCATTTTTTAAATATACAAAATCTCTGAATTTCTGAAATATCTTTTTTTTCCTCTCTTTTACTACTTGTGAATTGGCAATATTGTTTCTGAATTTGTCTCTTTCTTAAAATACATCTTTTTGCGAAACCACCAAAAAAAGAAATACACTACCAATATTTGTTTCCCAATTTTTAAATCTAAAAATGTTATGGGAATCCAAGCTTTCTTCTAAATTATTTCAAACAACAATTTTATCAAATACTATACCAAAGCATTTTAAAATTCTGATAAAATTCCTATTTTATAATCTGCTAAATATAAAAACCTGTACAAAATTAGGGCCTCCCTGGTGGCGCAGCGGTTAAGCGCTGCACTGTGGAGCTGTAGACAGCAGCGATGCGAGTTCAACGCCCAGCTGTGGAGAGCCCCACATGACACAGCAGAGCTCTCCTGCCTCACCTGCTGCTCCCCTCAGCAGTGTATTTCAGTCGATCTGCCTGTTCTGTTCTCCACTCTGTCTCTGGTGAACCCTCTCGCCTCCCCAAGACTCTGGCCTGTACCCCAGCCTGTATGCAAAGATAAATAAATCTTAAAAAAAATAAAAAAATAAAAACCTATATGAAATTATACATGTTTTAAGACAGAACTCTACTTTGGATACCATGAACTAGGAGTTCATCTCTGCATTGTAATACCTCAAGAATATAATTTGGTAAAGTTTCTATGGTCTGCAGAGATGTAGATTCCTATGACAGTAGAAAGGAGACACAACAAATTATGCTCTGAATCTTAGAAACATCTATCTATCTATCTATCTATCTATCTATTTCTATCTATCTATCTATTTCTCTATCTATGATTATGTAGTATGTATGCTATGACACAGAGTAATACTATTATTTTCCTAGAAAAAGAAATAAAACTTAAAGAATAACAATAATAATTACCATGATAGCTAGTGAAAGGACATACAAAAGATATCATATATGAGCTAGAAAGAATTGCATGACTAAACAAAGAGATGATAGCTCTTGAAGACAGTGTTTGTTTTCTATTGCACTAACATGATTACACACAGAGTGCAAGATAGGTATAAAAAGAGAGTGAGGGTTGGGATGCCTACTATGAAAAAAGCATCTATGGCCAGTTAGTCTTAGCAAGAGGAAAAGGGATAAAGGAGAGAGAACTAGAGCAATTCTCAGATGAGTAATCACAAGCCCTCTTCCATTTTGGCAAAGTTGTAGAGAATCCAGAATAATGGGAAATGTAAGAGCAAAATAGTTGCAGCTTCATTCCCAAGCTATTATAACTATCTTATAATAGTTAATCTGGATAGTTTTGCAGAAGAAATTAAAGTGAGCATTAAAATGGTTTTGAGATTGAAGTTTAAAAGTTGACCACTTATTTGTCTATAATTGAAATGAGTATGTAAAAAACGTGCACATGAAATGTGAAATAGTGGAACTAAAATGCAGGTTTAAGAAAACATGATAGAAGGCATGGTTTGGATGCAAAATAAAATAGGTACAGTTACCTTTTGTATAGGAAATCAATACAAACCCTGGAATTGGAACCATTTCTTCTAGGAAAAATATAGGGTTAGATTCCTGATAACCTCTGATCACATTTCAGTAACTAATCAAAATATGTTTCATGTGTTTCTATTTAATGATACATAATTTAATATCTATTGTTGATTCATTAGCATTGAACCTCATGGTTAACAGTTCTATAACTCCTGCCTAAATGAAGCTTATTTGGCAGATACATTTTCTTTGTAAGGTGAATCATAGGCTTTTTGTACTAAACAACAGTAGACAGCACTCCTTCATTATACTTGAAGATCATTTTTAGCAGGAAAATCAACAAAGAACACAAATATGTAGAGAAATGGATTAAAACAAACCTAGAAAAAAGACACTAGTTTGCAGTATGTGGCTGAAAGGAGAAAGGAGAGTATCTCCTTGTTTGAGCTTACCTGGGGAACATATGCATTGGGCAAATCATTGTTTTTGTCACTCTGTTTTGTCCATTAACAGTCATAAAAGTATCAAAAGTATTGACTTTGGGGTGACAGATAAGTTTTTAGCAGGGAGGCAAATCTGCAATTATAGAATCTTTAAATCATGAATCAAGTGTATATAAGCATATCAGTTTATCTATCTATCTATCTATACATGTGATGTGTTTTTATAGAGAGTTGTTCAAATTAAAATGGTGGTACAAAGTGATGTGAAAAGTTCTATTGCTCAAGGAGCAAATATTTAGACCATAGAGCCAAACTGCCTGGATTTAAATACAACCTCCACCATTTGCTAGCTGTATTACCTTGGAGAAGTCAACTAATCTAAGTTTCCATTTCTTTTGATAAATATGAAAATATTACCTAGCCCATTGGGCTTTTATGTGAATTAACTAATACAGAACATATGACAACTTTACTTTAAATGGTTGCATATGTATTATATATGTATACATGCTTTTATAGAAACTTCAGAATAGTAAACATTTTGAACTAAGTGTGAAATAAGAATTTGCAACTCACATGTGTATAAAAGGGGTGGTCATTTAGGCAGAAAGAATTTTTATAGAATTACATGGAGACAGAAATAAGTATGACATATATTGAAGACTTTAAAGAGATCTGCAATGTAGGAAAGGACAAAGTCATGTCTAGACAATACCTAAACTTCCGTTCAGTAGTAAATGAAATATCAAACTGACTAAAGTAGAGATTGCTTTGATTATATACACATATACACATATATAATTTTGGGAAAGTTCACTGCAAAGTAGAGGATGTATGGGAGGAGGTATGACTGATTTAAGGTTATTCCATCTGCAAGTGAGAAATTATATACTCTGTTTCTAAGATTTTGTAACATATTATATATGCCCAACACTAATAAATGTAAGATAACAGCAAACAAGATATTTCTGCAGTTGTGGTAGGGACTTCTACATGGGAGTTTTTTTTTTTTTTTTTTAAAGATTTATTTTTTATTTATACATACAAGCTGGGGTACAGGCCAGAGGTGTGGGGCGGCGAGAGGGTTCACCAGAGACAGAGCGGGTAGCAGAACAGGCAGATCAGAAATACACTGCTAAGGGGAGCACCGGGCAAGGCAGAAGAGGTCTGCCACGCCATGCGGGATTCTCCCTGGCCGGGCGTCGAACTCGCGTCGCCGCTGCCGACAGCTCCACAGCTCCACAGCTTCACAGCGCAGCGCTTAACCGCTGCGCCACCAGGGAGGCCCTACATGGGAGTTTGTGGTGATAGCTTTAAAAAAATAATTTGGAACAAAAAATAAAAGTAGATAGTGGCAAAATTAAAAAAACAGTGGGCACAAGACTCAAAAAGAAGGTGTTCCCTTTACCTAAGTCCCACAACTACTAAGAACTCCTTATTTTATAAAAAAAAAAAAAATACATATATATATATATATATATATATATATAGTTACACTAAGAGAAAGAAAATAGAAGGACAACACATTTGAGAGAGAAGCTTTACTGGGTCTTCTAGATTTGGTAAGATAGAGATGGATTGTCGCTGCATTTGTAGAAATACAGGAAAATCTGGTTTGAAAGAAAATCACAAAGAGAAATTGTGAAAAGACCTGGGATAAGAAAAAAATTGCCAATTAAATGTCTAGTGGGAAGTTCTAAGTTGCAAAATCATAATATAATTCTCTTTTGAATTAGGCATGTTAAGTAAGTCAAGGGAAAAAAATTAAATCAGTTGATCTCAGAAGTGTATTCTTAATTTTTCTTCACTGTTAGACATGTTGCTTAATATCCAATAAAAATCTCCACCTATTAATTTTATCCCAGTGATTTATTTTAGTAGAAAAGGGATTATGAAAGACTACAAGAAAACCAAATCAAACAGTAAAAAGAAATTAATAAAATACAACTTTGTTTGAATTTGGCAGTTATTTCTGATAGTTTCAAAAGGCTTTGGGGTTTTAAACAAACTCAACTGAAATAGTTCTACAGTCCCATGGAGTAGGGGCAGGCATTATAATCTCTATATTACAGCTGGGAACCTTGAGGCACAAAGCCATTTAAGTGATATGTCCAAGGTCACTGAGCAAGTCACTGGTGAGGCCAAAAATAGAATCCCAATTCTTCAGCTAGTTCTTTGTTCAAAAGACCATATTGGCTCTTTTATTACTCTGAGGATAAAATTTAGCTTTATATCAGAGGCTTTTTTTTTCCTTATATGCCAACTTGAAAATCAGCATTTAAAAAAGACCATTGAATCAATATTAAATCAAATCATATTTCATGCTTGAGATTTTCAAGTTACTCTTAGAAAAGTGTTTTCTTGTTGTTTAAGAGGAAAATATCCACATGTAGTTTTCTACTGTTATCTCAATTCATAAAACTTTTCTCCCTCCCCTAAATATTTAATGGCTCTATTTAACAATGAATTTGTTCTGGTTTCTGCACAAGGAAATGCAAGCCATAATAATTGGCTTTGCCTTCAGACAGCTGAGTCAGCAAGAAATCATGCAGCCTATAGAAACCTTTTTATTTGCTATCAGTTTTTCAGAGTTTCAAGCCTTTGAAATATATTGAAAAATCTGGGAGGCAACTAAACCATGCAAATTAACCTTACATCTACTTTATATGACTCTTGAACCTCCAGGTTTGTAATTCCTTATCTGTGGCTGCTCAAACAATTTTCTGGCTCATAATGCTGTCTGTGCAACAGTAGGAAAGGAAAGTAGATTATAGTTTCTGGTACATATTTGTCTAAAAGTTCTTGTATTTTTCCAGTCATGAAAATAATCTTTTTTTCTCTCTTGTGGGAATCCTTAAGAATTTGAAATTCTGTGTTTTGAGCTGCATATCTACATATGGATTTTGAGGGAAATTATTTAAGAGTTCAAAGTTGTCAAACATTTTTAAATGAATGTATATTCACATATACTAAGGAGGATTACAGCTATACACATTTCTCTTCTATGTATATGCACACACATTAAGAACTCACATGCATATATGCAATATATATTGCTACAGCCTGAAAGTTATATGCAATTATAATATCATAATAGCATTTATTATGTAATCAACTTATGTCAGGTACTCTATGACTATCTTAATATAGTGTTTAATTTATTTTCATTGTGATATTATGAAGTTACTATTATTGTTAGTTCTACTTATTTTATGAGGAAATCAATATACTTAAGAGCATAAGTTAATTACCCAAAATTTTAGAATTTTTAAGTGGTAGAGCAGGGTTATAAACAAAGACAGCTTAGTTCTACATAGAATGTAAATAGGAAGTATCTGTGAATATATGAGTATAATAAAATCTAAAAATTTAGTTAAAACTGACAAAATTCAAAAACAGAATCTAGAGAAGATAAAGGTCTTCCATTTGTTGCACATCTTGGAGTATGACTCAGACAGCATTCTACCATAGCTTTCATAGTCATCATCATCAGATGATATTATAAATTACAAACAGATAGAAACTATATTTGAGAGCAAATATGCAATAGTTAACATTTTTTTTAGTGAAATTATGTGAGCTCTGATAATTTTAAAAATTAGGTAGATAAAATATTTTCCACTTGTTTAATGTTCTGTCGATGCTTACAAATCAATCTGTCTTTTTACTCCATATGGGGACTTCAATACAACCTGAGGGGTGGTATTCAATAATATTTTCCACCCTCAATACTTTTTCAAACCACTTCTCTCTAAATGTTATAAAGACATTCTTTGAAAAGTCACTTTTATCTCCAAAATTCTAAATTCAATGGAATATCTCAGTATTTATTTTAAGGGAGTAATTTGCTGGAATTGACCCTCTTCATTCTCCCTTTATTCTTTGGGTTTCACACTTGCAACTTTCTAATTGTGCATCTTCTCAATTCTCTATGAGGAAGTCATTAACAAAAGTTGATATTTCTTAGTTTTCAATCTGTAAAATACACCTTTTCTTCTGTATCAAAACCCCCAGTGTGAGGATGATCACATACATAATGAATATATTTAAATAACTGTGTGTGTACACAAACATACTTTCATGAAGAGAGAAGGGTGGGGAAATTCAGATTTCATTTGTCTACTGTACTTTATCCACTCACCACTGAGGGTACAAAATACTTAAATCTGATGAGCAGAGGCAGCCCAAAAGGAGCATAACACCAAATCTGCGAGCTGAAGCCTGCAAAGTATCCACTTAAGTGCATGTAGCTGACATAAGTTTTAAAAAGTTTTATTTAATATCTATTTTCAAATGTTACCACCTGATAAAATCTCTCCTAAATATTTCACTAAAAGACAAAAATTCAAAAACTGTTTCTTTTCATTTTTAGACTGACCTTACATTCTTATTTAAGAGTTTGTCTTGCTACAAGTTGATATTTCTGTTTCAAACTCAACAGTTCATTTTCCTCTACCACCTTTCCCACATTCAATGCAAACTAGCTTACTTTATGCTATAGAAACATGAAGATTATGATATTTCCCTTTCCTACTTCTTTAGGTGTTACTTCCTGTCATGTTCGGAGTTATGAATAGGAAAAGACAGTATGTCCAATATTTCCCTACTTCTCTGGGCAGAACTGCAGTCTTTCCCTTGCTCGGATAAAAATATTCTATGTCTTATCTGTGAGGTCAAACACAGGGGGAGGATAAGGTGTCTGCATGCTGCTCTCCCAGGTAATTTTACATTTATAAGTTTGGCCTCGTCCCTCTCTTAGTGCTGGTCTTTAGTTCATGACCTCACACTACATTCCTCTAATATTTGGGTCCACATTTTCCCTTTATTCTCCATATCAACAGGTATAATGGCAAGATTGTGTTCCTCGACTGTCTCTATACTGCTAAGCCAGTTAGGGCCCTGTAAAATGCTTCTCCTTTGCAATGAGAGAGTCTTCTGACTCGCTCTGTCTTGCTGGCTACGCAAACACGAACACACACATCCACTTTCTCTTTCTCTGTCACTCTCTCCTTCCAATTCTCCTTTCTTCTATTCTGTTAGCACCACAGCATATCATTAAGTCCTCTTTCTAAGCAGATATTAAGTATAGTATGAAAAGTGTTTCCATTTCTTCAAGGTGTTACCATTCTTTACAAAACAATCTCATAGAGCTCCTGACTATGTTTTCTCTGTGGGAAAGGTTTACTTCTCATGAACAGGAAACTCTCCAAAATGCCAAACACAGTCATTTTTCCTCCCAATTTTCATCTTACAGTAATTGGTGGGTATGAGCAAGGCTGATACATGATCACGCTCAAGTTTGCTAATTCCACTAATTCCAACTTCTGGTGGCTCTCTGAATTTAGGGTGTGAAATACATAAGGCCTTCTATTCTTAGCTATAGCCGTCTTTCCAGAACAACAGGAGAAATCATCAGCTTCTTGTTACATTTGGATCAGTAGAAACAGAATTCACTGAAGAGGAAGTAGTAGCTGCAAAAGCCCTGAAGTACTGAACTCATTTAGCATTTTAACTCTGACTTCATTTTTAACATTTAACTGCTTAGAAATTTCAAACCCTACGCTTCTCTTTCCACTCCACAAAAGGCAGAACTGATAAAAGAGACTAGGTATCCCCTCTTTTACCAAGAGCAAAAAATCTGGACCATGCAAATCCCAACTCTCTCAAAGGAACCGGCATTCTAACCTTATTCCCTAATCACAATGAAACCAAATAGTATTTTTAATTCAGTTCTCTTAAGCGGCGGCTTTTGGACCTAATTTAGGGATACATCGCGGAGAGATCATTGCAACACACGCCATCCAAACCCCAAGAAGAAGAACCAGTACCTGAAGCAGATCCAGAGGCTCCAGAAGGTCTGTCGAGTCCAGCGAAGACGTACCTTGCAGGAACACTGTGTGACTGGCCAATGCGGACAAGTGAAGGGCACCGTCGCTGCCTTCGAGCGCTCCCACAAAATGTGTGGATGAAGTTCCATGTAAGGCTGGTCACTGGGGCTCACAGTGGAGGCCGAGAAACCCGGAGACCTGCCCAAGTTAGTGGAGCTTCTGAATCAACGGCTCAAGTCAGACCTCTGGCTGCAAAGCCTCCTCCAGGCGTCAGGAGAGCGCACCGTTACGGAGGCCAGTAAGCTGCACCTGGAGGTGAACGCGGCCTACTTTTCCGAGGGGAAATTCGACCCAGGTGTCTAATCGTTATCATGAGACCCTCAGCAAGGGCATGCTCTGTCCACGGGCCTCAGTAAGCACAGGAGGCTGTGCAGAAAGGCGCCGGCCCGTCCGTGACCGCCGAGACACTGGCGCGGGCCACCTGGAGGAAGCGCTCGAGCCGAGGCCGGGAAGCATGGACCTGGTGTGGCCAAGTGCTCCGGGCCCGGCCCGTCAGCACCGACCCTACAGCCTCTCGGCACCGCCAGGGGCGTGTACTAGCTCCGGGAGAGCAAGCAGAGCGCACAGGAGCTTCCCTAAGGCTACCACCTGGAGCAGCGCGGTCTGAGGGGAATGCGCAGGGCGTGCGCGTGGACGTAGGCGCTGTGACGCTGCGTGCACACGCTGTTGCCGTGGGGGCGGCGGGAACATCTCAAAGCTCAGCACGAGCTCTCCAGCCTTTGAGCAGACCCCGGGCCCCAGCTCTGGAGGCACGTTTACTTGTGGTGCGCCGGCGTCCCGAAGAAGGGTTTTTGGCACCTGCAGTGTGGTGAACTGGAAGCCCTACCAGCGTTTCTCTGCAAGGAATCCCGGGCGACCTCCCCACTCCCACAGCCAGTGGGTAGTGAAGGCCTACCTACCCGCGGGGCGTCCTTTGACCGCACCCCCAGGCAAGTTTGACTGCTGGTACACAGTGCGTGGGGACCCCCTTCCGCAACGCCCGCGACTAACGCCTGGTAGTCGCTGAGACCCGTAAGCAAAGGACTGAAGGAGAGAATCACAGCCCAGGGCAACTTCTTGGCCAAACTGTAGGCCTGATGCTGTGTGATGTGGCTCACCGTGCCCGGCGGGACTCGGCATGGTACTTGTGTGCAGGGAAGTTCCACCAAGGTAAGAAGTCACTGCATTTGCCTCATTTCACCTGGAGACGGTCCAGACATAAAACTGTCTGAACAGTTTTCTGAGGCCCATGACATGTCATCACTAAACATGAACTCTTGCCATTCCACTTAATATTTATATCATGTTTTGGGAGGCAACGGAAATGTTCTCACAGCAGGTGCTTGGTGGGAGGGGGACACCTGTCTTTTTTTAAAGATTCTTCAGATGCGGTAGAAGAGGAAGAAATTAAAGAAACAATCCATTTACATAAAAAATAATCGAATACATAGGAGTAAACTTAACAAAGGAGGTAAAGGGCAAATGCAAAAGCTTCCCCGCCTTTGGGTAGCCCCTTCATTCCTTGTGTTTTCAGCTTCCAGCCATCCTGGAGTTCAGCTCACGGTTGTTGTTATTACTGCATCTGTGAATACAGCCTGAGAGAGAAAGGTAGATAAGTTTTTCTTTTTGTGCTCACTAAGGTCTGAAAGCAATTTAACCTTAGTTGCAGTGGGATTCAAAATTCAATATGGGAACCAAAATATTTTTTAAAGTACATATATAAATTATAATAGTGATTTTGTTTTTCAGAATTGAATGAGATAGTAGACAAATAGATGCTACAATTGAGGCTAAAGTATGTTTCAACAAAGGCTTTAGAACCAAGGAATTAGCAGGGTTTAGGTAGGTGAAAAGTGTTGAGAATACATGTAACAGTCGGGAGATGGGAGAATCTGAAAGTGTTCAACGATATGAATACAATTGTAGCCAAATTACCAGTGTTGTTGAGATGGCTGTGAAAGAGTTTAGAGAATGAGTAGCAACTGGATGGTATCCAGCAATGAAGGCAGTGTAGAGGTGTAGAGTCTTTCGTTTTAGGCTTTAATCAAACCCACTCTGCTGGCTGGAATGTTCTCTTTGCTTCTCTGCCCTAGTTCTTCTCATTCTCCAAGTCCCATCACCTGACAATCAGAGGAACTGATATTTACTAAATGCTTATCATTTACCAACCCCAGTGGAAAATGTTCCACATACAGCATATAATTTATTTTCTACCTTTCTTATACACAATAACTTTATTATACTTTTTCACAGGAACGTGATGTGTAAAAGGGATTGAGTAAATTACCTAAGATTATATGAGGCAGAATCAGATTGCAAATCCAGGCTATCTAATCTAAAGATTGTTTAAAGACTAGCCAATATCGAGTCTTTTAAAAGAAAAGTCATTCTATTAACCTCTGCTCTGACTTTTAAAAATTCAACTGAATCTCTGGAATTTTTAGTTTTTCAGACATTTGTTTATATATGTGATTCTAATGCAATCCACAACCTGGCATTAATTTCTGCTATATAAGATTTATGAAAATAATATTTAGACCAAACAACTTTGCTGATTATAAAACTCACTCCACACAAGGAGTTAGTTAATATTTAATAATATTTTGTATTGTCTTAATGATCAAATTTCGGATTCATCTATAGTTTAGTTTTGCTATGACTATCTAGAGGTTCAATATTCCTGAGTCACTAGAGATTAGGCTAGGGAACAAAGAATGTAGCAAGTGTTTTTCCTAAATGTACTAATATCCATAACGTTGCCTCAAGAAACCAACTGCAACTTCTGTTGACACCCAAAGTGAGTGATTCTTCATTTAATACAGATATTTAAGAGTCCTCTTGGTTTCTTTTATCCCCAAGTAAATGTAATAAACTTAATACTCAGTAGAACTCAGAAATAAATTGGGTATCTTTCCAGGATGCTCAAGCATTCAATAATAATGTAAATTAACTATATATACCCATTTTTTAATTATAATAGTAGGCCCCAGCTTAAGGTAATTTTAGCAAAATTCTCCTTGCTTCAGTTTGGTTATAAATATCAAGGAGAATCAATTGTAAATGCTAATATTTTTTTTAAATAAAGGAAATCTAGCAAATTAAAAATTATATTTATGAGTGTAATCAAAATGATTTAGCTGTGAGTTAACAATATATGGAAACTCCAGAATTGAGATTTCTCTTCGATTCTTGAAATAGCTTATAAGCAAGGGAGCTTAATTAACAGAAACACATGGCATAAATTTTCCTCTCTACTATCATTGGTATTCAGTGAACATAAAGGGGAAAATCCATAGTTTGTTGAAAGTCACAATCTTTGAACTAAGACTGTGGTAATTTATATCAGATGAGAAATAGTTAAGAGAAATTTTTTAATTATTTTATTTCCAAAAATAGTTCCTCCATTAAATATAAATGTCTTGAAAATTGGGTCTGTCATTTTGATAGTCACATAAAAAATGATTTATTTTTAATAGTGTCTTTGTAGATTATATTTTGGTATTTAGAATTTCATCTTTTTTGAGTGTTTACTTGCTCACTTTTCCTCATAGCTTCCACAATATATACATTTAAATATCATTGTAGCGGTATTGTAACCGGGTTGAGTCCAAAGTCTGGTAAAGGTAGTGCCCCCTGGAGGGGGTTTTCTGATGAGAATGAATAGCCCCAGGGAAAAAGCTAAGTTTGCAGTTTGGGGGATGGAGAGTCTGATGAGATATAAAAGGGACTGAAGGAGAAGGGGAATTCAGTCGCCATGATGTAGGAATGAAAGAGGAAGTCACCATGCTGAAGGAATAGAGGAAACAGTCGCCATGATGTAGGAAAAGAAGATACGTTTTTGAATCTTCAGTGACTTTTGGGCCAGTGACTTTGGTGGCTTTGCAAGTAGCCAAGCTACGGAAACTGCTCCCAGTTTTGTCTTTACTGCAGCCGAAGGAAGAAGGCAGAGGTCCGAAGTGGGCACCTTCCTAAAATGTGTGAGTGCAGTCTGTTGGGCCATTTGGCCACTATAGTTGCTGTTTGCAGTGTTGTTGGCCTGGTGCTGTGCTGGGGCACAGCGGCAGTTCCAGGAGCATCTCCAGTTGTGTTCTGTGTCATTCTCCTAAGTTGGAACCTGGCCTATACTCTGGCTGTTGCATGTCTGCAGAAGAAGGAAGATGCCATTTTGGAAATGTGACCTATTGTTTGGAAGAAGAGCTCCACGTCAGCAGTGGAGGGAAGACGTTACCTTTGTTACTTTTCTGGGACTTAAAGGACTTTAGTAATTTGCTTTTTCCTGTTTGTTAAATAAATCCCATTGTTATTGTTCCCTAAATCTGAGTAGTCTTGCAATTGTGTGCGCAGGTGCAGAACCAACATAGTGACCAGTAAGCAATTTAGGCACTGCCTTTGGCTAGTTTTGAAGCCCCATTTGCCCGGTATCAGTGTCATAGTCTTCTTTCATGAAGAAAAAATTTAAAATAGCTACTTTAAGTTATCTAATAATATGTGATCACATTATATTAGTCACATACTCTGGAATATATGTTTTTGCAAGGTACAGAGTCATGATATCTTTAACTTGCAGCATTCAACCATTAATCTGCCTTCCCTGAAGATATATTATATTTTAAGGAATTGTACATACACATGTGTCTTAATGGTTGCTATTTTATTTACATACTCTGTCATTAGACAGAGTTTCTAGGACTTCTTTAGCTGATGATTTGAATCACAAATAGTATTCTATTTATATGGTCTTTGCATTGTCCATTTTTGTCTTAGAAATTTGCATATATATATTTATATATGTATAAATATATATACATATATATGACTTCTTTAAATCTAGCCTGGCTTGGTTAACTTTTCTTCTGTCCTCTTTGTGTTGTACTCTTTACCCTCTATCTGGAGAAACAAGGTCAAGGCATGTTCTCTGATGCCTATTCATTAACAGCTCTGCGGGTGATGCTCCTAGTGAGGTCTGATGTGTTGTGTGATGTTCTCACACAAACTATGTTAATTTTTTGATCAGTGATTATGAGTTTTAATTGTGTGTAGGTAACTGGAGGTTTGTTAAATAGGCCTCACTTTGAAATGCTAAGTTGGATCAGTGCATCTTAAGACCAAGGAATCCCCCAACTTTTTGTGCTTTATTTCACATATTAATTTCTGAAGAAAAACTTGTAGATAATTGGTAGAATGATAAGATGTCTTTGTAAGGCTACATCTGTATTTTATGTTTTTTCTTTTACTGGCATGAGATGTATCTCAGGCATCATGCTGGTAAAAGAATTTGTGTATGTTGTTGATTTAGATCTTATAAACCCAACCCAACCTTTGTAAAAGAATTCCAGGAGGAATAGAGTTGGAGAGAAAGGAGGGGCTGTTTGTGTGTGTGTGTTTGTGTGTGTGTGTGTGTAATTTGCTAGGTAACCATGACACAGAATTTACATTTAAGCCCAGACCGTCTGACTCCCAGCCACCAAACGAGTAGGGCTGCTCTGGAAACCCTGGATTTTCTGTTTGATAGAAACACAGGTCATTTCCATAGAAATAAACATATTTTCTTCTTTTTCACTTAAAATAATAGAGTTTTTTTTTTTTAGATTTATTTATTTATACATACAAGCTGGGGCACAGGCCAGAGGTGTGGGGCGGCGAGAGGGCTCATCAGAGACAGAGTGGGGAGCAGAACAGTCAGATCAGAAATACACTGCTGAGGGAAGCAGCGAGCGAGGCAGGAGGGGTCTGCCGCACCATGTGGGATTCTCCCAGGCTGGACATCGAACTCGCATGGCGTGCTGCCGACAGCTCTACAGCGCAGCGCTCAACCGCTGCGCCACCAGGGAGGCCCAAAACAATAGACTTTTTGCAACAGAGTTCTTAATCCCTTGTTGTCAGATTACATACAACAAAATGCTTTCTTTGCCTTTTCAGTCCTGCTCACTGTTGTTTTATTTTTCATACCTGCTGGAAAAAGAGAAAAGAATAAATACTGTTGTTGTTTTTTTTTTCCCTTGAGATAAAGTGGTGCCTACTTATTATTATTACTTTTTTAATTCTTCACTTTTTGTAATTACCTTTCTCAGGAAAATTGTTGATATGTTATTGATAGGTAATTCTTTAAATCTACAATATCCTGTTGCTATTTGAAATGATGTTAGAATAGTGACTTAATATAGTCAAGGAATGTTCTTTAGTAGTGCTTTTCTGTAATTTCTCTGTCTTTAAGCAAAGTATTAGTTCTGTCTCTTAAGTTGATATTAACCACTTTAAAATGCTAATGCTGCATTTGGTGTGGGTGTGTGTGAGCATGCGTGCGTGTGCGTGTGTTTTACTGTAACTTGCATGCCCATAGCAGGAACATGAGAGTTTTAATAGGGAATATTATGAATAAGAAGTCACCTTTAAATTCTTGTTTTTTATCCAACCAGTGTTTAAAATGGTTTTAATAACAGATATTAATATCTACCTTGTACTGTTCCTTAAAAATATACCTTCCTGGGCCTTCCTGGTGGCACAGCTTATTAAGCACAGTGCTGTGGAGCTGTCAGCAGCTGCGGCACGAGTTGGATGTCTGGCTGGGGAGAGTCCCACATGGCACAGCAGACCTCTCCTGCCTCTCCCACTGCCCCCCTCAGCAGTGAATTTCGGTCCATCTGCTTGTTCTGCTCCCCACTCTGTCTCTGGTGAACCCTCTCGCCGCCCCACACCTCTGGCTTGCACCCCAGCTTGTATACATAAATAAATAAATATTTAAAAAAATATATATATATGCCTTCCATACCCAAAATGTATTAGGGATTTGTTGTGTAATTATTGTTCTCAATTAGGTATATAATTTATCAGAATAGAAACCCATCAGCTCTCAGCCAAGCTACTTTGTAAAATCATTTTTCTTCAAAATCCAGTGCACTGAAAATTTCCAAACAATAGTGGTTAAATATAATCATATAAAGCACTGTTTTTTTTTTCTTTAAGATAGTCTGCACTGAGAGATGTTAAGGTTTATACATAATTTCAGAGTTTTATTGAGTAGAAAATATCTAAGTAAGTTTAACAGATTGGTCAGGAGGTCAGAACTGGACAAGTGTTAATTTGTCCACAGATATTACTAGACAGGTTGTCAATATGCAAGTGCATTAGGGCAGGAGGGATAAGGATTCTTTGGGGCTACAGTGTAAAATGCTTGAGTGTATGGATTAAGTAAGGGTTATAACAATTTTGGCTTCTGATTTCATTATCCCAGTAGTTGAATAGATTTCAGGGGAATGATGTTGGTCAATTAGTGATTTTGGGTTGGATATAGGGCATAAAGTACCCTGCCATTGAAGGTGGGAAGTATATACCAGGATAAGATACTGAAATGTACAGAAACAATCTAATTTCAAGAGTTGTCTATCCCCTAGAGGTTGGACTGTTAAAGTCAGTATTCTTACTACCTGTGTTGCTACTCAAGCTTAATGCTCTCTGATGGCTCTAGGCTTTAGCTTGGTGTAAGATAAGGATTAACCTTAAGAAACTGCAACTCTCCTTAAAGATTTGGTTTCTTACAGACCAATTTTGACTTCTGTTACTGCCTGACCTTGAGCTAGCTCTTTGAGAGATCAGAGGGCTCTGTGAGTCTTCACATATGATGACAGGGCAGTTTCATTAGAAAACTGTTTTTCATTGCCTCAAATTAGATATGCTGCTGTTAATGTACAGATTGTTATCAAAAAAAGAAGCTTTAAGGGAAATGAGATTATAGTTTGCAAAAGCATTATTGTCAATATTTATATGCCTATATTTATATACCTAGATGTTTATTCCAAAAATAAACTCAAGTCAGCATATTAATTATTTGCCATTCTCAAGCATGCATTTTTCAAAGTTAAAAAAAATGTATTTTTGTTCTTGATAACTTCATGATTGGATTTTGACACTGTTTATGGTCTTTTTTTTTTTTTTTTAAGGACTAAGGGAGAAAGGGAGAGGAAGACAGAGAAGTAGGGAGACAAAGAAAATGATAGGGAAAAATGAAAAAAAAAAAGATATATTCATATTTACTGTAGACCTGAAAGTTGACTGTCTGCAGAAAAAGACAGTGGATTATCTACCCTAATTTTTGTCTGTTTAACTTTTAGTATTGCATAAAGAATAGAGTTTTTTGGTTATTTAGTAATGAAATTAAAAAGAAAATGCATTATTTTCTTTCACAATACGCTTTTAGCAATGTAGGAGTATTGATAGTTTAGAGAAATAGCAACTGTCATTGAATCTATTTTTTACTACAATTATCATGTCCTTAAAATGATATGATAGACTTTTATACTCAGTATTCAGTTGTATTATTTAGGTAAGAATTATATATGACCAATATATCAATTAAGCTTGTTCTCTGAGACCATAGGCAAACCAAGTCAGTATCCCTGTAGCTACATCATATTGATCATTCATATGATTTAGGGAGACAGAAGATAAATATGTTAGTGAAAGAGAGACAAATGAGTAGTGTGCCTGGCCAATTCCTGACTCATTTACAAGGAAGCTAATGCTACCCTCTTACTCATTTATGGGAAATATGATAGATCTGATAATATAATTTATGCCTCCTCTCAGACATCATGCACCTCACTAATTGTCTCTTCTATTTTCTACTTCACTTTTTGCTCAGGTATTTGGCAGTTATTGCACTTTTTGGAGATTTTTTTTTTCTGATGCTACTATCAATCTTTTACCTACGTCTAAATAGCATATCTATGAAGAAAATCCCATTTTTAGCATTAATATTTGCAAATTACTTGAAAGGTAATGTAAGGGGAAAAATTAAGCATTCATCCACATATGTCACTGTAGTTTTAACATTTTACTTAAAGTTGCATAATCAAAGCCTATCACTATATTTTGCTCAGTGTCAAAAATAGCAAATTGATTGCTTTAATTGGGTTTTTCTTTATCTTGGAGCTTGCTGCAATAAATTATTTTAAGTAATGTTAATTTTGAGTAGAATTGTAAATCATATCTTTCCAAGTTAAAACATTTTAAAAGTTTAGTGTACATTTTCTGGATCCTTGTGTTATATTCTGAACTTTCTAGTGTGAACAAAGACACACACTTATGATTCTTGAATCTTTATAGACATAAAAATGTGCTTTAAATTTTTTAAATGTAAATATGTAGATTAAATTCCTTTGAAATGCATTGTCTTTAAATGTTAATGTAAAGCATAGATTAAATGTTCCTTGGGTTTTGTTTAGTACAAATATTTAAATTATTGTATTGAACCGAACTTTGAGTTTTGAACTAGTTAAGAATATTAAAAAAAAAAAACCTCCTAAACTGATTGAAATAATTACACAGCTAATACAAATTTCTAAGAAAAGCACATGCAAAATAATTTGTATTTATAATGAAGTTAATCTAAACCACTGTTTCTCAACTTTTATTGTGCATATATGAATTGGATGGAAAATTTGATAAAAACGTAATATAAATCATTGTGTCAGGTGAAGACCTGGGGTTCTGCATTTCTCAGGCCCACCATGGAATGTATCACTAACACTTCAGGAGCCATACTTTAACTAGCAAGAATCTAGTTCACAGACCACATGGAAAAGGTATATTTGAATCTGTGGCTCAAAACTTCAAGAAAAATGCTTATTTTGCATCATTTAATATGTGTATCAATTATTATAAGTCCCCCCTTCTATACTGCCATTCAGAAAGCTCTGCATGTGTTAGCTTCTGAGGATGAGAGACAATATATTTAATGATAACTATCCTGTCTCCCATTACTTAGTTACCGTGTGTGTGTGTGTGTGTGTGTGTGTGTGTGTGTGTGTGTGTGTGGTTTTTTTTTTTTTTGGGGGGGTGCTTAAAAATAAAGTGTTAATCAGTGATGTTTTTAGGACTTACAAGATAGTTGACTAGTATAATTTAAATTGCTGTCAGCTTTTCACACAGGTTTCAAATTCACCTAACTATAATTAAGCGAATGTAAATACTGAGGTTCACAGAAGTGGTTCCAGCCAAATTATAGAGTTTAACAGTTAGTATCAGTAACAGTAGTTTAACAGTTAGTATCTCAACAGAACTAAACTTGACAGGGAATATGTGGAATTTTCTTTGACATACAAATTTTTGGAATTTTATGTTTATGATTTATCATAATAATTCTTATGTCATAAGGAAAAATAATTTAAAAAAATGTTAATTGTTAGTATGTGTAATTTTCCCAATTTTTGTTTAGTAATTTGATTTTCTAATGATGAGACAAAACATGCAGGAATAGAACAGAAGGATTATTATTTTAAAAATGGTAAAAATTTGCCTCTGTACCAAACAAAAATACAATACATTTTATAAATTTCATTTAATTATAACATTGGTCAACAGTGAGATCATAACTGACTTAAAAAGGCCCTAATCTGTAATATCTTGGTGTGCTGAACATGAATATAACCCCGAAAAATTTTTATTAGCTCTCATTTTGAAGATATTTCATATCAATTAATTTTATATGTTTCACCGTGTAAATTTATCCAGTAGAACTGCAACAACATCCTAAATCAGCCTAGAATGATGTCACATTGCATCACATTGCATAATACCATCATGCACACGTCATCCAGGGTTAATTGCATCGTTTTCTGATGCAATGCACTACTACTGCCAGGTGGCTGCTGAAGTAAGCTGACATCAGCAGTGCACTTTATAAAGCCCTGTCAGAAAGGTTGAGCATTGAAAATATTTCAGACTTTGTGCGAGACAGTTTAAGCTATTGTTCCATAGACCTGTTATTAATTTATTCATTTAGACACAATACAGAACAGTAATGCCTCAAAAGTGTGTTAATAGCGTGGACAATTTCTGCTCTATTTGTGGGGAAGTGACATTTGCCAACCAGAAGAAAAGTATTACTTCTCAAGTGAAGAAGACTTATCATCTTTACTTCAGATGCAAGGTTGGTGACCAAGACAAGCCTTGGGCCCCACATATATGATGTGCTACATGTCCAACACAGCTTTCACAGTGGTTTAATGGCAAAAGACCATCAATGCCTTTTGCAGTCCCCATAGTGTAGAGAGAGCCAAGCAACCACATAAAAGACTGTTACTTCTGCTTGGTTCCTCATCTTTCTGGTGGAATAACGAAGCAAAGGAAGTCAAGAGTAGTCTACCCAAACATTCCGTCTGCCTTGAGATGACCAGTTCACCAACTTGCTGCAGGGTGATGCGAAACAAGCATGGAATGTTTTTTGCCTAGTGTCTACAAACTTTCTGGGGAATATTAGGGCAGAAAACTACAAGGAACTAGGAGAAGACATGCTGATGCAGTATCAGAAACTTGGCTGCAGTATGTCTCTAAAGATCCTCTTCCTTCATTCCTATCTGGACTTCTTCCCTGAATACTGTGGTATGGTTAGTGATGAACATGGCCAACGGTTTCATCAAGATATCACATCAATGGAACAAAGATACCAGGGAAAATGGTCCACTACAATTCTGGCTGACTACTGCTGGACACTCCACAGATATGCTCCTGAACAGCTATACAAGAGACAAATGAAAAAATCTAAAAAGTAGTCTATGAGTTGATTTTTTGCAGATATTAACCATAGGCCTATTACTATTGGCATGCATTTTGTGATGTAAACATCCATTTATTGCAGGTTACAAAAAACTACAGTGAAAATCAGAATTTGACTGTCATATTCATGTTGAGTACATACAAATTGATAGGAAATGACTAATTTTATTTCAGTAACATGGCTTTTGTAAAAATTTGTTGCCCAGTGATTGGCATGCGTTTTGTTATGTAAACATCAACTTATTGCAGATTACAAAAAAAATAGAGCCAAAATTAGAATTTGACCGTCATATTCATGTTGAGCACATACAATTTGATAGGAAATGACTAATTTTATTTCAGTGATATGAATTTTGTAAAAAGTAATGATTTGCATTGTTTGTTGGTCAAGTCAATCAAGACATACTTAATACTTTTGCTAGAATTCACAAGCCTCTGTTATGAATAAAAAAGTGACACCAGTGTCCTAATTAATCATTTAAGTAATTTAACTAACAAATCTTCTGTTATATGGAATTTTTTAGTATGTGAATATAAAGAGTATTACTTGAGATTATATGTTTCACTGAAGTATTCAGTAGTAAGTAACAAGTCTGAAAGATTAAATATGAAATATAAACGATGATGCAAAACAGAAATATGAATGTCATTGGGAGGGGAAACAACACTATGTGACTTAACTGTTATCCAAGCAGGTATATTAATATAGCTGGTGAAAAAAATGAGATGTTCATGTGGGAATGTCATCAGTGATAAAATCTTTATAAATGAGAGTACCTGGGATAAACTTTGATAGCACCCATTCATTCCTCTGAGATGGACTCTTAGCTAATGACATGAAGACTGCATAAATATATCCCTCCTCCTCACCTCATCTCCACTTCTCCTACACCTGCCCTTCCAGTTCATGAGATGACCTTAACTATGAGATGGATGATGACTCTTGTAGCTTGTTATCTCTGAACATTAGATACACATTATTCTTATATTTTTTCTTTGCAAGATTTTTTTTTGATCTAGCCTTCCTTTGTAAATTTGATAAAAATGCAGGTACATAAGGACTTGAGTATTTCAGAACTGGTGAAAAATTTATTTTTGATATGAAATAGCAAATAGCTCTTGCAATGTACTGTGTGGCAATTCCAGATTAGGCATTAGGCTTTGATTTCATGGATAGAACTGAACACATGGCTTGTCTTTGACTTCCTTCTTCAAATTGGACATGTATATGAGAAGTGTAATTAAAATTACACTTTTTGGGGCCTCCCTGGTGGCGCAGTGGTTGAGCGCTGCGCTGTGGAGCTGTCGGCAGCGCGCGATGCAGGTTCGACACCCGGCCAGGGAGAATCCCACATGGTGCGGCAGACCTCTCCTGCCTCGCCCACTGCTCCCCTCAGCAGTGTATTTCTGATCTGCCTGTTCTGCTCCCGACTCTGTCTCTGGTGAACCCTCTTACCGCCCCACGCCTCTGGCCTGTACCCCAGCTTGTATGTATAAATAAATAAATGCTAAAAAAATTAAAATTACACTTTTTGATAAGAAAGTTATTATGCTAACTCCTTATACAAATCTGTATTCTCTTTTTATAGAAGTCAAGGGGGAATAGAAGATTTTTTTTTTTTTTTTTTAGTAAAGTATAAATTATCATTGTCAGGTTGCTTCAATCCTTGGAAGTTGAGGAGGAAGTAGGAAAAGTCTGTGGGTATCAATTTAAAAAATTATGCCAGTTCTCAAAGGTCAATATAACCTTCTCTTTTATGACTCTTATTTCCAAGATTTTGGAGTAAGTGAGACTGTGTGACTGGATAAAAATGCCTACTCTGTCATGCACGCTTCAAAATAAACATTAATTTTTTTCCCTTTACTCAGAGATAGAATGAACAAGGAACAGCACAAGGTTTTCTCAACATAGTTGAAGTAAGAGGAACTCATTATTAGTCCTTTTATGTAGTATTTTCATTCTATTTTTTTGAAACTGGAGTATGATAAATAAAAACCAGAAAGCTAATTTATAATTAAGTTTATTAATGTTCTTGAATCCATTATTTTTCCTAAGTATATATAAATTCATTTATATACAATTATATTAAAATATTAAAGGGTTCTTCTATGCCCAGAATGATGCTCTATCCTGGGAACTTACAGTCTCCTAAAACTTGCCAGTGTTTACTTTCTTGGAGTTTACATTTTAGTGAGTTAACAGAGGTATATAAAGGAGTCATAACTATGTAAAAAAAAAAAACAAAACTATATATGACTTTCTTGTACAAGGAAGGTGAATAATAGGTAGTTATGAATATTCATTTATTGAAATCAAGGAAGATTTCTTAAATAATATTGAGGTGAGGGCCTCCCTGGTGGTGCAACGGGTTAAGTGCAGCACTGTGGAACTGTCGGGAGCAGACCTCTCCTGCCTCGCCCACTGCTCCCTTCAGCAGTGTATTTCAGTCAGTCTGATTGTTCTGCTCCCCACTCTGTCTCTGGTGAATCCTCTCACCACCCCACACCTCTGGCCTACATCCCAACTTGTATGCATAAATAAATAAATCTTTAAAAAAATAGTGAGTTGAGATCTAAAGAATGCATAATTTTGAGAAGGAAACAGTAATCATTTTTATTGAGCTAATGTTAATTTACATCACACTATATATCTTGGGGTATAGGTTTACACCTCAATGGATATATGGTATGTCACCACATCCATCACCAAAACTCCAGTAATTCTCCAGTAGGCCCTCCTTCCCTTTTACTTCCACCCTACCACACCCCTTCTGTTAGCCTTAGTTATAGTCCACTGGGCTTTTCCCCCTCCTATTTTCATTCTTCCTCTTCCTTCCTCCTCTCCTTCTCATCCTCTGGATGACTCTCATCTGTGGTCAGTTTTCAGTGTTTGTTCTCGTGTTACCTTTTGTTTGGTTTCTTTGTATTCCACATATAAGTGAAACCATCCAGTATTTATCTTTCTCTTTCTGGCTTATTTTGCTTGGCATAATCCTTTCCAGCTCCATCCATGTTGCCACAAATGGCATGAGTTAGTCTTTTTTGATAGCTGAGTAGAATTACATTATGTACATATACTGAATCAGGGTTTTGGGACACATGCCTAGAGTCTGAGGACCCCTGATAGGCTCTTTCTCTGAGCAGGAAATAATTCAATATTGAGACCAAAGTTACAGAAAAGCAAGAGGTTTATTGATAGATATGAGTAAGGACAGGTATTGATAGGTAAGAAGAAAAGGAAAGTGTATGTGTGGAGAGGATTCCCGACTGGGTAGCCACTAAAGGATAAGAAGCAATGGTATAGGGCCTCCCTGGTGACGCAGCGGTTAATCGCTGTGCTGTGGAGCTGTTGGCAGCGGCGACGCGAGTTCGACACCCGGCTGGGGAGAATCCCACATGGCACGGCAGACCTCTCCTGCCTCGCCCGCTGCTCCCCTCAGCAGTGGATTTCCGATCTGCCTGTTCTGCTACCCACTCTGTCTCTGGTGAATCCTCTCGCCACCCAGGTCTCTGGCCTGTACCCCAGCTTGTATGTATAAATAAAAAATAAATCTTTAAGAAAAAAAGAAGCAATGGTATATATGGGTATAGTGGACAATGAATGGGGGTTCGGTCATTGGGCGTCTCTACATTGTGTCTCTTGCAGATTGCCTGGTTCCATGGCATTCCATAGGCTCTAGAGTCCACTGAGTTACCACAGTTCTCCTAGGCTACCAAGGTCCACTGAGTTTACCCACATTACCTGTCCTATCTTCCTGAAACTACCTTTGGTCCATTGCTTTAGTGTTATGTTATGTTGGTGTTTTGAACATTCCATCCTTTATTGTTTTGAAGAGAGACACCCTCTTGACTCCAACCAATTATTTCTTAATCAAGCTGATAAACGGACTTGGGGCTTGAGGTGCCCTGTTCCTAACCGAATGCCTATACACATTTCCTAACTTCCTCCTTTAATACCACATCTTCTTGATCCATTTATCTGTTCTGAGGCAGGTAGATTGTTTCCATATATTAGCCATTGTAAATAGTGCTTCTATAAACATAGAAATGCAGGATTCCTTTTGAATTAGTGTTTTTGTGTATTTTGAATAAGTAAGAGTGGAATTGCTGATCTAATTTTTAGTGTTTTGAGAAAACTCCACATAACTTTCCCATGGGGCTTGGACAATTCTTCATTCCCATCGACAGAATAAGATTCCTGGCTTCCCTGGTGGTGCAGCGGTTGAGCGCTGCGCTGTGGAGCTGTCGGCAGTGCTGTGCGAGTTTGATGCCCAGCCGGGGAGAGTCCCACATGGTGTGGCAGACCTCTCCTGCCTCGCCCGCTGCTCCCCTCAGCAGTCTATTTCTGATCTGCCTGTTCTGCTCCCCACTATGTCCTAGTGAACCCTCTCGCCGCCCCATGCCTCTGGCCTGTACCCCCAGCTTGTATGCATAAATAAATAAATCTTAAAAAAAAAAAAAGAATAAGATTCCTTCTTCTACAAACCCTTGCCAGTTCTTGGTTTTGGATTTTTCAGTATGGACCATTCTTACAGTTGTCAGGTGGTGTTTCATGGTTTTGGTTTTCATTTCCCTGATGATAAGTGATAATAATGAAGTTTTTTAATATATGTCTATTGACCATCTGCTTTTCTCCTTTGGAGAAGTGCCTATTTAACTCTTCTGGATATTTTTTGATTGGATTGTGTGCTTTGTTTTTGTTGAGTTGTATGCATTCTTTATAGATCTTTGATAGCAGTCCCTCGTCAGATGTAGATGTATGGTGTGGAAATATTTTCTTCTTTTCAAAAATGTGTCTCTTCATTCTGAGTACTGTCTCACTGTACAGAAGCATTTAAGTTTGGTACAGATTTTTATGTTTTCCTTGCTACTGGAGATGAGTCCTCAAAAATGTTTCTAAAATTTATGCCATGGTGTATTTTGCCTTTATTTTTCTCTGTATGTGTTCTGGTTTTAACTCTTACATCCAAATCTTTTATCCATTTTGATTTAATTTTCATGCATTATAGGAGATAGTTACTCTGGTTTCATTCTTTTGCATGTGGCAATCCAGTTTTCCCAACACTATTCATTGAGGAGGCTTTCCTTATTCCAGTGTATAAACTTTGCTCCTTTGTATAGATTAGTTCTCCATAAAGTCTGGAAATTTGATACCCCATTTTCCCCCTTTTTGACAGGAGAACTTTGGCCACTTGGGATCTTTTGTAGTTCAGTATGAACTTTAGTAATATTTATTCCATTTCTTTGAATAATGCCATTAGGATTTTTATTGGGGTTGCATTGAATATGTAAATTGCTTTGGGTCACATCTCCATTTTGACAATGTTAATTCTTCTTATCCATGAGCAGGGAATATCTTTCCATCGCTTTGTGTCTTCTTCTACTTATTTCAACAATATTTTATAGTTTTCCTTATATTGGTCCTTCAAAGCACTATAAACAACAACAAAAAAAATTGTGACAGAAGTGAACATGGCTTAAAGTTTATTTTAACTGTATATATGTATTAGCAATCAGTATGACTGGAGCCAGAGGTGCTAAGGTGAAAGTTGAATACAGGATATGGAAATGCTGACTTGGACAGCCCTTGCCAAAAAAAAAAACAAGTTTTAAAACTGGAACTAGTGTGAGAAAACTGAGCAAATTATACTAACACCAGACGACAGGAAAAAATGGAATTTTCCTGACCAATCCAGCACTTACAGCCTCCCCATCTATAGGGGATTCTAAAGTTGATCTCTAAACTGGATAAAGTCTTTAACCTTTTGAGTTGATATGGATATGAATTATTTGCTGATGAAGTTGGTGACATTATATTCACTGGTAACTTTTAGTCTCGAGGTAGTATCAGAGATCCAGATATTCCTATTTATGATTGGTTAAAGATTTATCATAGGTATCCTGCCTGTGAAATGCTGTTCTAAATTGTTAACAATCCTAAGGGCATTTTCCAGTCAATCCCATTTGTCCCCACAGATAGCGTAGGAAATGGAGCTTGTATAACATGGCTTTTAAGGGAAATATTTACTATTAAGTATCTGACATGCTAGCTCTTATAAGTGTAATTGATAGGGAGTGCACTGAAAAGCTATTTGAGGTCAACTTCAGGGATATAGCAGAGCAGACTTTTTGTTTAGTTTTTGTTCCCTGGCACAAAAAAAGCATATGCAATGTGATTAGGGATGGGAATGTAGAGGCTTAGTGTTTATGTGTTTTTTTGTTTGTTTGTTTGTTTGTTTTACTTTCTATTAAAAGAGACTTGGGTATGTAAGGGAAAGTTGTAGAGAAACTCTGCTTATAAATTCTGAAAATATTCCAAATATGGTGGATGATAAAATGGGGGAATATTCTGATTCCACTCACCATTTCATTATGGCTAGAAAGCTGGTGTGAAAGAAATTATGACTGTAGTAAAAAAGAAGGGATTATTAAAAGTGAAAAACAATCAACAAAGAGTAATAGTCAAAAAGAGAGTTGAGAACCCATTATTCTCTATCCACAGAACAATTGACTTTCTGCTTTTGTACATCAGCCACTTGAACTTGGTCAATATCTGCTCCGGAGAGATGGAATATTCTGTGTGCTGACAAAATCAGGTTTATGTATCTGCAGTACTGAGAGGCAGACCTTTAACCAGAGCAAATTTACTAAAGTAATGAATGTCACTGTAGAGAGAGGGTTCTTGGTGGACTTTGTGACAGCCTAACATAGGAAACATAACCTCTGTGCATTACTAAATTCTATTTGTTTGAATAATTCCATTGAAACTTTGATATAGATTGCATTGACTCTGAATATTGCTTTGGGTAAGGTGGCTGTTTTAGCAATATTAATTCTTCTAATTCATGATCAGGTAATATCTCCATTTCTTTGTGTCTTCTATTTCTTTTATCGTGGATATCTTACAGTTTTCATTTTACAGGCCCTTCACTGCCTTTGTTAAATTTATTCATAGACACTTTTCGATGTACTAAAGTGTCTTGCTTTCTTGATTTATCTCCTAGTTCATTGTTTGCATATAGGAAGGTAACTGATTTTTGTAGATTGACTGTGTAACCTTCCATTGTTTGCATATTGCAATGTAATTGATTTTTGTGGATTGTGTAACTGATTTTTTTAATTTTAATTGTTTTTTTAGTAGAATCTTTAGGGTTTTCTATGTATCTAGTCATGTGATCTGAAATATTGGGAGTTTTGTTTCTCCTTTTCCAATTTGGATTCAGTTATGTATTTTTTCTTGTTGTTTTTACTCTAGCTAGGACTTCCAATACTATGTTGCATATTAATGGTGAAAGTGTACATCATTGTCTTGTACCTGATCTTAGAGGAAAATCTTTCATTTTCACACCATTGAATATGATGTTAGCTCTTGGTTTGACATATATAAGCTTCATTATGGTTAGTTATATTCTTCTTGTCCTCATTAAAAAAAAAAACAAACTGATTTTTTCACATTAACAGAAAATTTGCCAATTCATGATCATCAGTTATCAGACAACTAGATTGGCTGACTTTGAAACGAGACTGGGCTGGCCAACTCTTAAGTGATAGCAACAGTAGAAACAACTATAGACTGTCATTAGTAGTACCATTTTTTTTTTTTTTTTGGCTATTGTATCCAGCCATATGCAAACACTTTTATATAATATTTTGATCTCAGAGACAAAAAAGCTAAGTGTTATTAGTATTTCCAGCTTAGAAATAAAGTTGGGCATGTAATGAATTTAATAATCTTCTATAGGGCCTCCCTGGTGGTGCAAGGGGTTAAGTCAGCACTATCAAGCTGTCACCAGCCACTGCAGCATAGGTTTAATCCCTAGCTAGTGAGCTGACCCACATGATGCAGCAGACCTGTCCTGTGTCGCCTGCTGCTCACCTTAGCAGTGCATTTCAGTCCATCTGCCTGTTCTTCTCCCCCACTCTGTCTCTGGTGAATCCTCTCATTCCCCTACCCCAACACCTCTGGCCTACACCCCAGCTCTTACATGCATGAATAAGTAAATCTTTAAAAAAAATAAAATCTATAGTCACAGAGTCATAGTTAGAGTGAGTATATGGCTGATTTGGGATGAATCAACCTAAGTTGGATTCAAAAGACATATTTATTTATTTATCACAGGTCAAGGGCTCTACTTAAAAGCCAGAACACAGGCAAATCTTTACAATTTAATTTATGCATAAATTTGAGTTGGTCCTACCAAGGTTAATATATAAAATTTTGATGTATGAAAACCTAAGAATAGAGACACCTAGGTTATTTAATGATTGTATATGAAACACTTGTAGGAAACTGAAGCATAGAGGGTAACAAAAATGGTATATAGCATCAGCAAACAATCTAAGAAAGTACAATGTCAAAAGAATAGTTAAAGGGGAATTTTCGATGTTTTCAAGATAAGCTTATCCTGTTCATAGATTTCAAGTTAAACTTAGATTTAAACAATTGAACATCACCTATCATGAGGCAGTATTTTTGCACTATTTATACGTTCACGTAATAATGAAATATAAAATATGTCTACATAGAATGGTAGAATATTGTAGTGTTTAATAACACAGGATATGGATCTAATGCCTGGGTACAAATTAGGGCATTGCCACTCAAAGGAAATGAATTTGTCTGTCTAATCCTCAAATTTTTCCTTTTGTGAATGTGCGATAATAACAGTACCCCTGCTCATAAAAATCATTTTAAGAATTGGGATAAGCACTTGCTTCTGTAACTGGGTACTGCTCAATGAAGTTTCTCTATTTGTTTTCTGTAACTATTCTTTAACTTATGCACACAGGGGCCTCTCCGGTGGCGCAGCGGTTGAGCGCTGGGCTGTGGAGCTGTCGGCAGCGGCGACGCGAGTTTGACGCCCGGCCAGGGGAGAATCCCACATGGTGCGGCAGACCGCTCCTGCCTCGCCCGCTGCTCCCCTCAGCAGTGTATTTCTGATCTGCCTGTTCTGCTGCCCGCTCTGTCTCTGGTGAACCCTCTCGCCGCCCCACGCCTCTGGCCTGTACCCCAGCTTGTATGTAAAAAAAAAAAAAAAACTTATGCACACAATGAAGGTCAAACTGCTTAGCATGGCATACAGTTCCAGTAATTATATTTACAATATAATATTTTTCCCAAGTTCTTTAATAATTTTACATTCTTTAGCCTAAAATATCCTTTCATCTCTTTATTCTCTTGCCCCCTGCTCCACTCAGCAGTGTATTTTGGTCGATCTGCCTGTTCTGCTCCCCACTCTGTCTCTGGTGAACCCTCTCACTGCCTCACACTCTGGCCTGCACCCCAGCTTGTATGCAAAAAATAAACTAAATTTCTTTCTTTCACTTTCTTCATTTCACTTTATAGACTCTTTATAGACACTTACAGACACTTTATAAACACATACTCACTCTTTTCTGGAATCATAGGCAACTTCCTTGGTAATAATTTTCCTACATTGTTCACATATTGCTTGAGTTTTATTCTCCCCTATAAACAACTTTATACTTAATTATCATAGTTATTTAAAAAAAAAAAACTAAGCTGTTGTTAAACTGGAAAAGTAATTTGGCAAATATTTCTGTTATTTTAATTTCTTTAAGGCTATGATTAGAAAGTCTTATCTCTTTCCCGTAGTGCTTTGTTGTAGGTAAATGAATTTAGATAACTAAAATACTAGATTAATTAAGGAGGCATTATTTTTGAGTGTTATCTAGTGTTAAGATTTACTCTTTTAAAATGCCTACCATATCTAAATTGAAATGAATCTTTTTAGATTAGTTGCCAAAAGTCTGAGAAATTTGAAGTATACCTTTTATATGTCTTATTTATGTTACCTGTATTTTTCGGCTGTCTATTGAAAGAGTAGAAAAGAAAATTGGCGTAAATGTAAACTGGCCAAGTTGATGTTTTTTAACCAAATTTGTTAAGACAAAATTTACAGTCAGATTTTCCATTTATTGTATAGTTGAAATCCCACATAATAATTTTGCACCTTGTTTTTCATTAAAGCTGCTTTGTGGTATTTTCTTTCTTTTTTTTTTCTTAAGATTGATTTATTTAATTTTTGCGTACAATCTGGGGTGCAGGCCAGAGTGGGAGATGGCGAGAGGGTTCACCAGAGACAGAGTGTGGAGCAGAACAGGTAGATTGACCAAAATACACCGCTGAGGGGAGCAGCAGGCAAGGTGGGAGAGGTCTGCCATGTCATGTGGGATTCTCCCCAGCCGAGCATCAAACTTGTGCCACAGCTGCCAACAGCTCCACAGCACTGCGCTAAACCATTGTGCCTCCAGGGAGGCCCATGTGGTATCATATTTTCATAGGAGATTATACTATACAAGAGGCGGTATTATTCTGTAATAAATGCAATAAAATGCAATGTCTTTTAGACAGGCAGTAGAGTCAGTAATGAAGTAGAATCAAAGCAAAAAGAAACTTTTAATTATGGTTTTGGAGGTAAAAATTTTGCAGTCTTGGACATTTCTTATAACACATAGATTTACATAATTAAATGTATTTTTTATTATTGGCTTGAAAATGGGCAAATGTGGTAAAATTATTTTGACTTCTTAATAAATGAATAGAGAGACTATGAACAATAATGAATTTTTCAGCACCTGTTTTAATAGTTTTTCAATTCTCAAATTGCAAAATGCAATAAGGGGCTATCTGTTCGTGGAAGGTCACTGCCAGATGAAACAAGTGTTTTTCTTTTATAAAAACTAAGCATTTGACATTGAAAATGAAAAATTGGAAATGCCACTTAACATCAGTGTTATGCATTGTGTTGTATTATGATCTGAGATGATAAGAAGTCAAGCTATTTGCAGAGTCGTTCTAATGGTGGTGTATTTTGAATGCCCAATTGCCCAATTAATTAGCTTTTTTTTTACTTCTCACCTGGGTGGAAAGTCAGGGAAATTTTCAGTGATAGGTATGTAGCATTTGCATAGAAGTATTCTTCAGTTTTCAGGGTTTCATGTCAATGTTTGGAATGCATGCTTTTTTTACTGGTGAATCTTATCACATACAAGTTCTAATGATTTAAGAATTGTTGAAATTAAGTTAAATTCACAAAATTGTGACTCCATTACAATTTTTACCTTTAGAACACACATCTCTCAGATTTTATTTCTTTAGCATTTATTATCATTTCATACTTTTGTCTTCTAAGAAAACAGAAATAATTTGTAACGTCAGTTTCTCCTGATGGGGGGGGGGCGGGGCGGGAATGAAAGGTGTGCTACAAATTTGCTTGTTCCTTTTTCAGTCTCAGTCATTTCTTCCCACATCTGTTACATTTTGCTTTCACAGGTTTCTGTAAAGTTATTGATTTCATTTGTCAAGGTCTTTGCTTTTTAAATTTCTGTTACTTATTTAAAGTTTCAATTTCTATCTTCTGTTCATTGATTTTATTTGTGAGCTAATTTAATTTTTTTTTAATTTTCTTGTACTTTTTTGATTAGTTTTTCTGAGTTATCTTTATTTTGACTTGCCTTTCTGAGTTCACATCTCTGATTTTTTTATAGTTTATTGTGAACATTCTATCTGATAAGAAAATATCATCTTCCATATTTTTGCATTTGCATTCTGCAGAGTTGGTCTCACCTTGTGATGTCATACTTTCTTGAGAGTACATGTTATCCTGTATTATATGTTTTTTCTGTCCATTTTGCAACATAAAGTCTGTCTACCTTGCTATTATTTTTTAATGTCTGTAGGGCATAAGGGTTGGACTATTTTAATTTTCTCCCAGTGGGTATTGCAATTTTGTTTTGCTTTATTTTTTTTGTCCTTTGCTGGCTTCTGTGTAGAATTTTTTCTATTTTCTAGTTGCTGTGTCTTAGGGGGTGGCATAGGTGTCTGAAGGTGTCCAGTGCTTGTGAATGAGTTGGGGTAGGATGCCTCATGTTTGTTACACAACTGATATCCCTTCTCTCTGCTATTCGAGATGAGAAATTTGTGTTCTTGTGCTCTCATTGAGAGTCATAGCCTGTGCAGTGGTCCCAGGGAGTGGTGAAAGTGGAATGCAGACTAGAGTGCCCCCTCTGTTCTTATTTTTACCTGAGACCCATCTTTTGTGGAGCATCCTAACTCCTGCAAAAGGTATCCTCACAAGGTACTCCACACACCAGAATTCCACCCTTCCCAAGGCTGACAGCTCTGCCAACAGGGTCCTCTGGTCCAGAGTATACTTTCCAGACTATTCTGTCCACCTACCTCTGATTTATTGAGGCCTGGATCTCCTTTCTATCTCTGTTATTGAAGTCTGCACCAATGTCAAATGTCCGTGGGACTCTCAAGTCTCATTCTTAACCATAGTACAGTCTTTCCGCACTGTATCCTCTGGCTTGTTGCTCCAATAGTGGAAGCTGGTGGAAAACATGCTTTCTGGGACCTATCCCATTAGAATAAGCTAGAGCTTATTCTACGTCTTGTTGGGGCCTGCAGGACCTACCCTGTCTCTAAGTTTAACTTTTCACACTACCAGGCTAGTTTTAAAAATTTGCAAGTCTTTACTGATTTATGGTACTTAAAACTTTATGGATTTTACTTCACTCTACCTCATTCAATTTTTGATGTGTTTGTTTTTGGAATATATACTGTGCTACTTGTCATTAATTTGTCAGTGTTTGTTCTTAAACTCTGCCATCTATTTGGGCATTACTTATATTTTTACCTCATAATTTTTGAATGCTTTTAGTGAGCCAATAGATTTGAAAAGAGTTAAAAAGCCATTTTGTAATTTCCTAGCAATTATATGTAATATGATTCTCATGTTGAAATGGTAAGTACCATGCTTCCATAACTAAAATGTTAAAATCTTATTTTTACATGTGTTTAATTCACTTTTTTAATAATCCTTTATTCTACTTAAATGTAAAATATGACTTTATTAGTACACCTCATACATAAGGTATGTTTTTGTTAAAGTTTACTAACTTGACTATTAACTCAGTGTGTCTTCTAAAGCAAGACAAAGTTTTAGTTTTTGAATAAATGTTTAAGGAAATAAACTAAAACTTAAAGCACTGTGTGCATATATTCATGCATATTAAACTTTTTCTTTATTTTAGATATTTTCTTAATAGTGTTAAGTACATTCTATATATGCCTTTTAAAAATAGAATCTAAATTGGCAGCTTCTCCTTATACAAAGAAAGTCAGTAATGTGATAAGGTTTTTTATTTCTTATAATTTAAAATGGAAGAGATATTATTAGATGTGGATTAGAGAATAAGGGGTGGGATTAAAAGAATTGTTGAAAGGGGTCTAATCCTTTGTAGTATCTACTATTTATATAGTATCTACTATTTATAGTATCTATTACCAGTTACAAGACACAGGGTTGAGTGATAGTCCTCATTATTAATTAATTCCATGTTAATCAAGATTACCATGCTGGAATAAGCAAATCCTAAATATGTTTCTGTAATCCAAGACTTTTATTTCTACATCATGCAATTTCATTGCAGATGTCCTTAATCAGATACATTTTGGTCACTTTTGTGCCCGCTAAACCGTGACTTCAGAATATAAGCTCTTTCCTGTCCATGAATCTCCTTTTTATCCGTCATGTTTAGCAGTTTGAACAGGGAGGACACATGAGAGAGGGTGAGGAACATTATATGGCTTGACATGCGTGTGTAAGAAATCATTTTTACCAGCATTCCACTGGGCTGAAATTGCTTGCTAGGTCTCTCTAGGTGTCATCTACAAATACAGGGACTGGAAAAGGGAATCATTTTGCTTACCCAAGTGGAAAATGAAATTTTTTAAAAACATATCATGGAAAAGGGTGACTGGTATTTGCATCTAGGGACTCTTTGTTAAGAAATAACCCCTGAGTTCCAAATAGATAAAAATAAATTGATACAAAGAGCTATTTAAAAGTAGCTGCTCCTAAGGAACTTAGAAATTATGTTGATGTATTCTTTCCATTCTTACCCATATTGCTGATGGAATTACCCTAGTTGCCCACCATCCTCAAGATATTAGATATTAGTTGACCTTTCCAAAGTAGTGACTTCTTGGGATGGCTGTGGTGGTGACATCCCAAAAGGTTATAACAATTAAAACTGTACCTTTGGGCCTAGTGCACTTCTATCTTGTTTCAACTGTGCAGAAATGTGGTGAACCCACTTATTCAATTCCCATTACTTCAAAATCTCTTACTTTGGCCCAGTATGTATTAATTGAGAAAATTGGGGAAACAGCCCTCAAGAATGGCCACTTCACTCAGGCCATAAGATGCTCACTCTGGAATGAGCTAATAAAACACAGGTCTTCCAGTTTGGGTGAAGCACAGATCAGAGAAAAGTAGTAATAATAATGAATGGCAGAACCAGAATTCATGGAAGTCTAGCATGACTAGAGAAATGGAGAGCTCTAACAAGGAGGAACTTGAAAGGGATAAATCAACTCTACATTTGAGTCTAAAAACTCCATTTGTGTGGCCTCAAGGTAAGGGGTGAAGAGGCTCAGTTTAGCAGCAGAATATATATAGCAAATACATAGGAAATTTAGTTGAAATCTTCTGATAATACCTGTGCCATAAATTATGTGAACTGCTGTAAATGAGATGAAAGATAAGGAAGAAGTGGGAGGCAAGAGGTGTTAGTCCTTTCTGATTTTCAATGGTCAGGCTACCATGAAAATGAGAGAGATGTTGAAAATATGTCAGTGAGTGATATTTGGACAACTGGGAATGCTTTTCCTGAAGGAGAAAACATTTAGCAACATGAACAGTTCTTGAAATATTTGAATTGTTGTTATATGAGAGGTGTTCATAGACTTGTTCTGGGTAGAAGCTTAAGGAAGGTGAGATATTGCTAACCTGGAGGTAAGCTTTTAAGTTCCAAGCTTATCGATATTGAAATAAGCTAACTCTAGAGGTCATAAACTGCATATCCCTAAGTGTTCAAGCAACATGTTGCAAAGGGAATTCAAGTACGGGAAGAGATGCTTGGTTCTAGGGATACAACAGTAAGCCATATGGGCATGGTCATTACTGCTTACAAAGCAAGAATATTGAGATCTGTGTAGTATAGTAATGGTTGTGTATAATGAGGACTGTAGAATACGACTGATATCTGGATATATAAAACAATTAGAAAATGAAGACTTTTACAATAAGTTGTTTTTTAGCTGTTGGATAAAATACAGGTGAAAACTAAAATAAGGACTTCATTTTTAATATTTATTATAAAATAACTCTTACATCAATTAAAGTTTATATTGTCAGAAGGAACACACACAAATGCAAGTGTTATGATGGAAAATATTTATTTTTTAATTGTTGAATATAAATAAAATATATTTAATCACATATCAGCATCATAAACAAATTCAAAATGTAAATTGAGAAAGTTTGAAATGTTTTGCATAACAAAGAATAGGGGAGTTAAGATAAAATTAAAGAAACCTTTAGAATTAAATGAGTAATGGTGAGGGAAATTGTGTGTGTGTGTGTGTGTGTGTGTGTGTGTGTGTGTGTGTGTGTATGTGTAAAGTCCAATCTCATTAATAATAGAAACAGGGGAAAGGAGATTACTCCTATTATAGGAATAAAGTTATTTATTTATGTACTTATGTTAATAGATAATTTATGGTACTATACAGGGGTGGATGGGACTTACATTTTAATATTCTTTTGGTAGGTGGAGAAATGAATATAGATTCTTGATGGATATTGGCATATTTGTCAGAATTTTTAAATGTTCAAATCCTCTGACTAGTAATTCCACTTCTTAGAAATAATGATATAAAAATTGATATGCACATGAAGATATGTTTTAAGAATTTCTTTCATTAGTGTCCAACAAAAAACTGTAAAATTAAATATTCAGAAATATAGAAATTATTTTGTGGTATATCAAAAAATTCTGACTTACAGCAAAATCATATTCTAACAAAATCATCTTTGCCCTATTACTGAATAACACCTTATTTTTATAGTTTCCTCACTCTTTGCTTAAAATTCATTTGACTCACTTGCAGCTAACAGTTTAACTAGGATTATCCATTCCTTTGTGAAATGCACAAGACTAATACTCATAGGTGTTATTCTGAACACTTGAGATACTAAGTTGCTGTCTTATACGTGTATGCGGCATATCATAAATTATTTCAGGTAGTAATAGATTATTGAAAATAAAACATAAGAAATAGGATAGAGGCTGGAGAGTACGCTATTTTACATATAGTTTATATGGAAATTCTCTGACAAGGTGACAGTCAATTGTAGATCTGAAAGTAGTACATAAATAAGTCACACTGAATTCTGAGTGATGGATAGTCCAACAGAAGTAGTAGCAATTGCAAAGATCCCTAGGCTGAGTGAAAATAGGGTGGAAGCCAGTGAAAGTGGAGTGGAATGAAATGTGGAATAAATTAGGGTTAAGACATGGGGCTGAAGTTATGGCTAGATGTTAGAACTTTGTGTGCCATACTCAGAGTTCTGTTTTTTGTATTGTTTGAGAAATCATCATAAAGATTAGTCTAATGAATGACTATAAATAGTCTTTCCTTGAAAAGGAGTATTCTGACTGCTGTGTTGAAAATAGTCTACAAAAAGGCACAAATGGAACCAGAGAGATCAGTTAAGGGGACATTTAAATAATTCAGGCAAGACAAAATGATTCCTTGTAGAAGGCTGAGTGATGAGAACTGGTTCACATTGGCATTTATTTTGAGTTTCATTGACAGCATTTTGCTAATAGAGACAATCTTGAGGGTGGGTAATACAGACATGAGCAACTCCAAAATGGCTAATGCAACTGGCAAAGTAAGGAGCCTTGATAAAAATGAGCAAGTTTTTAATTTAAGTGGAAGAGATTTAAGGTGGCACATACTCAATTAATTTGATGTGTTAAGTTGATATCCACAGGAAGATTATGAGTGGGCGGTTCTCACCAGGAATTTTGAATGGTGAATGTAAGTTAAGGAGGGAGGTAAAGTTTGCAGACATAATATTTGGTAAATGGGCTAAATAAAACTATTTGGAAAGTGAGTGTAATGAAAAATAAAAAGTTTTAGATTAAGTTCCATGATAATTCAACATTTAGAGTTTAGGTAAATTAGGAAGACTCAAAAAGGAGACAGAGTAAGAATGACAAGTGAAGCTGGGGAACAAACAGATGCATCTGATCACATGAAATCAAAATGAAAATGATTCATGACTGTAGGAGTGAGTACAGTGTTGATCTGTTGGGGATGTGTGTGTGTTGATGGAGATGAAGACTCAGTAGTGACCAATGAATTGAATTTGACCACTTAACAGTCATTGTGATTTAATAAGATTAATCAGCAAAAAATACCTGATAAAAAATCCAGACTAGAGAGAACAGGAACTGAGAAATTTCAGACAACAAGGAGAGACCACTATTTGGACAACTTTTGCTACTGAGAGAGAGAGAGAGAGAGAGAGAGAGAGAGGGAGAGAGGGAGAGGGAGGGAGGGAGGGAGGGAGGGAGGGAGGGAGAGGGAGAGGGAGAGGGAGAAGGAGAGAAAGAGAAATTATTATAATGACTAGAGAGGTATGTGGATTTATTTTTTTAATGGGAATAATTTTGAATGTTTCTTTTCCTGATGGAAATGTTTCAGGGGAGGGTGTAAAGGAGAAAGTGAGTCAGGAAAATGGAAAGGAGAGAAGGTTAGGGAGGCAACTGACTTAAGAGAAGGAAGGAGCGACTCAAGCTTGTCATGTTACAACCTACAACATCAAGGCCACCTTTTCCATTATTTCTGTAAAAGTGGGAATCTTACGTTTTTTGTTTTTTGTTTTTCACATTATCTCCTGGAGCTCTTATACAGTAGATCAGGAATTCTACACTGTTCTTAGTCAAAGGCTGAGAAGAACTAGATCAGGAATTACCTTTTAGATAAAGGAACACAGTAACAACACCCTTAGCTACCTACCTTTCCTTTCAAAAATTACCATGTCTACTCTGTTCTTACTTTCTGTTATCTTATTCAGTAGAATATCTCTTTCTACCCAAAGGTAATCCCTTTGTTTTGTTGATCTATTCACAAACAGCTAATGCAAATTGATTTCTCTTCTTTTCACCCAAGACGGAATTGATAAGGACACACTGAAAACATATTTTACAAATCAAAAGTGAATGAATCAAAGCAAATTTCTTATACTCTATTGTGGTTGGTACTGGTAGTAAAATAGTGATATCAAAGCAGAAGAAGCATGTACATGAACAAAAACTACTTTTCTTTTTTAATCATTAAATCCTGAAATTGTCAGAAATCTCAATTGCAAAGTATAATCAAACTACCAAAATTTGCTTATTTGGAATGACAGAGGAGCAAAAATTAATTCTGCCATGGACATGCATTCCTTAATGCATTACTATTGGCAATAGTGCCACCAGTTATTTTATATTTGTTGCCATATTATTATATTCAGTTGTTCTGAGTTCTCATCATCCATTCCACTGCCAATATATCTCTAAATGATTGGCAGAATATAAATCATGTGACTAGTCTCTAGTTGACAAAGAATAAGATGAGTATTTCCCTGCTTTCAATTCTTATAAAACAAGAACTTAGATTAAAACTTCCATATAACATACGTTAAGGAAAAATAACCCTGATCATAATTAAAAATCTGGGTTTGAGTAAAAACAAAAACCTGAGTTACATAAACTTCTTAAAAACATGCAAAGTGTCCAGGGAAATTAGACTTTCCATACTGAAATTGTCTTTAGCAGTCTTTGTTTCTTTAACAGAACATATCATGAAATGAATTGCCAAATTTATTTTTTGTCAGATATACCCTGTAGCATAATTATCATCCAGAGCATGTTTCTTTGGTAGTAATACAGAAAATATCAATAAGCAAAGTCTACAACTTTTCTAATTCTGTTACTGGACATGCCTGACATTTTGTTTTATATTTCTCAATTATAACTTTCTACTAGTAGAAGAATTTGCTAAAGTCAGCACTAGACATACTCAAATCCATTGCAATCTCAAAAAAAAAAAAAACTTTGAAAATATGAGTCTTTGAATTAAGACTTGATTTTCCAAGATTTTCTCTGCCATTTTTTAGATGTTGGAAGATGGTAAAATTCTTCAATTCTCTGTGTCTTTGTCTATAAAATTGTTGCAATAATACCTCAATTTCAGTATCAAAATTGACATAAAACATGAAAGACATAGATATAAGTAATTTCAGGGAAAATGTTAAAGTTGTACAAATAATATATTTGAAAAGTTATGTTAGTTTTTTTATATATTTCTGGTGAAAGTAATGAAAGGGAAAGAAAACTAAAGTATTAGAATTTTTAATATAGCACAGATTTATAATTAAGAAAACATCTAATTTAAGAAATGTATTAATTTATTTTCACTATTTGCTTCTTGACTTTAATTATAAAAGACTCTTATTCCCATTAAAGAGTCAACAATAATAAAGACTGGAAATTATTATTATATGATGGTAACTGATTTTTATGAAATAGTATAACAGGGGAAAGTGTACATTCCTCAGTAGGGGCAAAAACAATCCTGTTGAATGCTTGAGAGTTCCTTGAATATATTATGATAATTCAAGTGGCACATGTTGAAATCTACAATCATTGATCACTTTTGGCTCACATTTCACAGAGTGGTGATATTGGCAGCTTTGGAGATTGAGTTGATGTTGAGGATTGTTAGTTTTAATTAAAAGTTGGATATTTTGCCATGAAATATATGGTGCAGCCTAATGAGCACTTGAATAAGAAATTAGAAAATCTGAGTTGTATTCATAGTTTTATTTTGTTTCTTAATTATTAAAATTATACTTTCACACCTCTCTTCATATAGTAAAAGAATTATATGAAGTGAAATGATATGCTAACATATATCCCAAAGATAAAATTCTCAAGTTAAAAATATTCTCCAGGGCCTCCCTGGTGGTGCAATGGTTAAGCGCTGTGCTTTGGAGCTGTCGGCAGAGGTGACGCGAGTTCGACGCCCAGCCGGGGAGATTCCCACATGGTGGGGCAGACCTCTCCTGCCTCGCCCGCTGCTCCCCTCAGCAGTGTATGTCCATTGCTCTTCCTGTTCTGCTCCCCACTCTGTCTCTGGTGAACCCTCTCGCCACCCCATACAGCTGGCCTGCACCCCAGCTTGTTTGCAGAAATAAATAAATCTTTAAAAAAAAAATTCTCCAAGTTACTAGTGCTACAAAACTTAATACCTTTGTATAATCTGTTAACCTTTATATATGCAGTTTTTGAAGTTTCTGAATGCTTTGTATCAAATAAGGCAATAAATGCATAACAACTTTGACATCTTTAAGCACTATGGAAATATTGGGCGTTGTGCTATAATTGTTACTATACAGGTACCATTTTCAGCATTAACTTAGGACATAGAGAACAATTTTCATGGCAAACATTGAAATGATTTTTTGTATTTAAAGTCCTTTTTTTTTTTCTAGTGGTATTTGTTTAAGAATTATCTCTTGTGTGTTATATAGAGGTGACAAAAAGATGTTGCCAGCGTACATCATCCAAATTAATCTAATGTTAGTCTAGTTGACCAGGGTTAGTAGAGTTTAATTGGTCCATCTATAAGTCTATGGTCCAAATCAATGATAGCTCTTAGTAATATTGTATAAAAACAGCAGTTTGTAGAAATAACTCCAAGAGGAATTCTAGAAAAGGATATAATGAAAAGCAACTTTGAAATCAGTACTGTTATTCTTATAGGCAAATTCCCTGATAGCTTTATGCTAGAGAGACTTCAGCTTAAGCAGATATCTGCCATACTTATATAATTATCATCTTCTACCAGAAGTAAAGACAAAATGTCTTAACCAGTCCTATAAGGAGTACAAGTTAGGCCTTCTGGGGACTTGTCCACTTTCCCTTGAGATCCATGTTGTTTCCATAAACTTCTTTTAAGGAGATTCCTCCTGGGAGGGCTTTTACAAGTGAGAGAACACACATCGTTATGGTGTGGTCACTTTTTAGTGGCAGAAAAGAGAATATACTCTTTCAATATATAGGACATTCATTCTCTTTTTATTAATTTGGAGATCAAATTTTTGTTACTGAATGGTGTAACACATTAGGAGCAGTTTTAAACTTAGATTAAATGTTTCACCAGAGTATTTCCAATGGAAGTGTACTGGATATGGATTTTTCTAATGTATAGATTCAAGATCCAGGATCCAGAACATAACCTGGGAAGGAAAGAGCTCAGAAGGTAGCGGACAAAAGAGCTTGAAACAACTTTGAGTTAAAAACAGTGGCGAGAACATATATTATTGAATGGCAAATGGATTATAAATAATTAGATAAACAGGTTAGAGTGACTACTGAAAAAAGAATTTCTGTAGGACTACTCTTGTAAAGGGTCTACAAGTAAAAACTGAAGTTCATATATATGTCGCTTTGGCTATCACTGAAGCAATCTGATTTATAAAAAAATTATTATGTACCATGCTTCAGATCGATAAGCTATGTCCCTGATATTTGGCATTTGTCTGATATGCATGATGCCATTCAGCTTGTGCCAGATTGGGTAATCGGGTATGATATGAGGGCACTGATGAAACTGATGAAACGTACATATTGTTTCATTGCCTGTCCTACTCTTTCCTTGCAACAATTTTAGCCCTTTAGTCTCTAGAAATGTCAGTTCTCCATTCTTCCGTTGCTGGAAGAAATGCTTTGTGATAATGCTGTGAAATGAGCATTTGACACAGGGAAATCTGCAAATCAACTTTTCACATTAGTTACTATTACAATGATTCACTCCAGGGGTGCCATTTGTAGGCCAAATCATACAGAGTTATTACTCAGTAGCAAAACACAAGAGAACTTAGTGCTGAGTCTGGAAAATAAGAGCACATTTTGTGATTTCTGGAGAGGACGGCTCTGTAGAAGAGAGAATCTGAAAACAGTTTTTCTCTGTAGGAAAGTCACTCACTGCAAGATACTGCACATCCCAGACAGATAGAATTTGGTGTGAAAATCAGCAGTTATGTTAGGGCCCTAAATGCTGCTGCTACAATCCAAACTGCTATATTCTCCCTTCATCCCTGATTTGAAGCAGTAGATCTTCCCTAAGCATAAGTGTTTTGCTTTTCATTTTTCTCTTTTAAAATTTCATTTTGCTCCCAGTTAATTCTGTGGGGATGGTAACTGACAGAAAGCAAAAAGACACAGTGAGAAAAGAAGCTGTGTGCTAGTTTAATTGTGTGCCTCAAAGTCATACTCGGATATTATCATCAGTTCAGTCACAGACCATCTTGAATTTCAGATGAAATCTAAGAAGATAAACAATTTAAAATAAGTTTTATGTGGTGCTTGTGGAGAGCAGACAGATCATTGCATCCATCAAATCCCTGTTTACATCAGTAGAGACTGGCATGATCTTAAGTTAGCAAAAACTGTTCCTGCTTTGTTGCCATTAGTATTCCCAGCTGCTTCACAGTCCACGGCCAGCAGCAGGGCATCACTTCGGCGTCCATCACCTCTAGTGGTTCTTACAGAAAATAATCCCTAACTTACTTTAGCACAAGGAAGTGTCTTTCATTTTGAAGTGTAGAAATTAGTAAAGAGAACACAATGCAGTTATTGACAGTTCAGCTGATAAATTCTTGATCATTTGGTAGAGGGCTCAGGGTGTTATCACTGTTCAAATTAAACTTCTTGAAAAGTTATGGATGTTTTGACTGTTTTAAATTCTTGCATTCAGGCAGATTGTTACTGAGCAGGGTATTAAATAATGGCAAAAGGATGGAAGTAAAATCTCAAAATATGTGGGTATGAATGGATTGGAATGAAAAATCCATATGTTGTAATATGATTACTCTCTCAACTGTTTGTAAAAATGTGTGGAGTACCTTCAATGCATAGTGCAACTCTAACCTTTATGTCCATGTTGTTATATGTGTGGATGAAATTTATTTGGTATTCCGTCGTTGCATAAATAGAAACACAAATTAAAGTAAAAACTCTTCTGTAAACTAAGCAATTAGAGAAAATTGTAAATTGCTGTTGTAAGAATCTTGATTTTTATATTCAATGATTTTATCATCTACTGCAAGATAGATGATATCATATAATCATATGAATATCTGTAGCATAGCTCATGATAATAAAATGTACATTTTATTAATGAAAAGCTCAAGATATAAACTGTATTTACTCAACCGCTTTTATTTTCCTAAAGTGGTAGCAAAAATGAATTAAAATTTCTAATGTGAAAATTCTATCTTTAAAAAGTTTTCTTAAAGTATGAAAATTCACCTGAAGTCAACTGTTAATGAATATACCCTTTTAGTATGATTGCTCTGAGGCTGATTGAATTTCTTCCTGTGGCCCTCATCATCCTCTATAGTCATGAAAGAGAAATCCATATTTATCTTTTCATTTACATGCTAGAGTTGACAAATAATTATAATAAAATTACTTTTATTTTTCAGTCACTTTAACATGCTGATAGTCAGTCTGTCCTTTTTGATATCATACTCATATTACAGTTATGATATAATGTAGATTGATGTAGTTTGATAAAGACAGAGTACTATGAGTCCTTATCAAACTAAGGACAGTGATAATTTTTTATCAAAACCATGGACAGGATTTGTCTAAAATGCTCATCTGATGTTTCTTAAATGAATTTATTTTGTGGGAATCTTGTTTAGTATTGACACTATCTTGAGAGAAATTGCATAACTGTTTATGGTAGTCTTCAATGGAACATGACATAGAAAACAAATTCAACTATTCAGTAATTTTTGCATCACCATCTGAAATATTTGCTTACTTTCTCAATCATTAGCAAATGTGTTGTACCCAACATCTTTTTCTTCCCTCTAAGTTTCTAAGAATAGATGCAAAATACTATTTTGATCAACTAGACTCATTTTAAAGAAAAATTTTCAGGGCCTCCCTGGTGGTGCAGCGTTTAAATGCTGCATTGTGGAGCTGTTGGCAGCGGCGATGCGAGTTCGACTCCCAGCCAGGGAGATTCCCACATGTCTCAGCAGACTTCTCCTGCCTTGCTCGCTGCTCCCCTCAGCAGTATATTTCAGTAGATCTGCCTGTTCTTCTCCCCGCTATGTCTCTCGTGAACCCTCTCACCACCCTGCACCTCTGGCTTGTACCCCAGCTTGTATGCGTAAATAAACAAATCTTTAAAAAAAGGAAAAAGAAAAAACTTCAGTGTACTGACTTTGTCATCCTAATGTGAATTTTGATGACTTTTATATGACAAAAGTAATATATAGTATCTTAGTATATTAAGATGCATTCAAATTCATCTCTAATAAACTATATAAATGTTGCATTAACATAGGTAAATCACAAGAATATTTTTGAAGTGTATGATGCTCTGTATAATGTGGGCAGTTAGAAGGTTATTAAAAAATCAGAATAAAATATCCCTGGCAGACACATACACAAATATACAAAGACAATATTGTTCAAAGGCATTTTGATGATTAGTAAGTTAAGTAATCTATCTTTATTAAAAAATAGAACCAATGGAGTTAACTTAAGTTTTGGTTTTCCATACATTGCTTAAACATTTGAAGATGTACAAGTCATCTCAATGTGTTTAGTTTTGAGAAAATAGTGTGGCCTTTTTTGGCATTTGGGCATGCCATTTAAGGTGTCCTGAGAATAAAAGTTACCTTTATTAGAAGTCTTTTATATTGTTGTACACACTAGTATATGAGGAATAATAATACAAAGATAAAAATATATATGTTAGAATAAGAGAGGGTGTCTAGGCATGAGTCAGAAAGGAATATTAGAGTGGTGGACCAAGGAAGTGATGAAGTATCAGGAAAAACATGAATGAGTGCCATTGAGTATATGTGTAAAATATATATTTAAGGGAAGTTGGGTAAAGATTAGAGAAAAAGTTAGGAGGATAATACTCGGGGATATCACTATTAAAAATAAATGCTAGGCCATCTTTAATGCTACATTTACCTTAGTATTGTGGAATTTCTTACCCCTGAGCATGGGGCTGACCTAGCAGTAATAGCAAATAAGATACTCTTTCTTCTATCCATTTTATTATAATGCTAAAATAGTATCCTGTCAAAGTGTCTAAGTTATAAAGTGATGGGTACTATATAAATTTTTAAACAGGTAATAAATATTAATCAAAGTGATGCATTTTATACAACTATCATCTGGGCATTTCAAAACATTTTGCAAACAGTTTTTATAAAGCCTGTTCAATTAATATTGGTGCCAAGTATGATCAGACTAAATATTTATTGAGAGGCATCAGAGTGAAACATTTCATAGACATTGATTTGTTCTAATAAAGTAGATGAGGCAATAAACGTGAAAATAGGTGACTTACTCAGGAAGGACTTATCTAGCATTCACTTCATTTATATTGTCATGGATATGGACCCCTCCAAGGACCTCAGGGTTCAAGGGGAGAAACTGACATGATTAAATAAAAGTGAATGGTAAAAATAAATTTTAAAGAGGAAATGAAAGTCCCTGACAGTTGAGGAGGAGGTTTTAAAAAGTAAAAGGAATTAGATGGACTAAAACCTGAGGGAGACATTAAAAAAATGATCAAAATCTCTCAAGAAAGTCCTAATAATTCCAAAAGAATGAATAGTTTCTTCTTGCCAAATTCTTCAAATGTTCAGATTCCCAGTGAAACATGTTGTCTTAGATTTCAACCCCAGATATCACTTGATATATATGTACGTGTATATATATAATATATATATATATTATATATGTCATATATACATCATAAAATGCAATTTTTCCGCTCTGAATATTCATCTGAAATTCAAATGCATTCTTTCTGATTGAAACTTTGAAGGTAGGCAAATGCATGATTACAATTTTTTTGTAAAAGAGCTATGTGCAGGCTTGGAAGTCAAAACGAATACCCTCCTCAGTAGTTATTCCTTTCTTCTGAAGCATCATATAGCTCATATAGCTTTTAGATTACTATTGCTATTTTCAAAATGTTTAGTCATATTTTAAAATTCACTTGGGCTTTTGCCTAACTCCCCATGTCTTGAATTATGAAACTCTGGAAGCCTGGTAGTATAGACCATCTGAATATCATCAAAGATTTTCATGTCAAAATTTCTTTTTTTTTAAGAAGTGTTTATTTTTATTATTTTTTAAAGATTTATTTATTTATGCATATGAGCTGGCGTACAGGCCAGAGGCGGGGGTGGCAAGAGGGTTCACCAGAGACAGAGTGGGGAGCAGCACAGGCAGATCGATGGAAATACACTGCTGAGGGGAGCAGCGGGCGAGGCAGGAGAGATCTGCTGCATCTGCATGTCAAAATTTCTTTCTTTTTTTTTAAATATTTATTTATGCATACAAGCTGGGGTACAGTCCAGAGGCGTGGGGCGGTGAGAAGGTTCACCAGAGACAGAGTGGGGAGCAGCACAGGCAGATGGACGGAAACACACTGCTGAAGGGAGCAGCTGGCGAGGCAGGAGAGGTCTGCCATGCCATGTGGGAATCTCCCTGGCCTGGCGTCAAACTCGCATCACTGCTGCCGACAGCTCCATAGTGCAGCGCTTAAACGCTGCACCACCAGGGAGGCTCTGTATTCAGTCTTAAAAAAGAAGCAAATTGTGCCATTTGTGACAACAAAGATAGAACCTGAGGGTATTATTCAAAGTGAAATAATTCAGACAGACAAAGAGAAATATTGCATGATTTTATTTATATGGGGAATCTAAATGCATTCAATTCATAGAAAAAGAAAAAGAGATAATGGGTAGCATGAATGGGACCTTTTGGTCAAAGAGTATAAACTTTTAGTTATAATATTGATAAATTCCAGGAATCTAAGGAACAGCATGATTACTATATACTTAACACATTAGATGCTATCAGTGTAGATCTTTAATAGTTTTATCATAATCACAACATCTTAGTGTTAGTGGTATGTGGTGAAGTGTCATGAACCAAATTTTTAGTTTTTAGTTTTTTTTTTAATTTTTACAATACACACTTTTTAAATTGTTACACCGAATACCTGTGCTTATAGAATGTTACATGTCAACTGTCTCAATGAAGCTGGGGAAATCAGTGGGAATGGAAATTATTTCAAACTTGGGAGAAGTATTCTGTGTTATACAAATTAATATAGTGGCAGTTTATAGCACAGAGGAGAGGAATATAGCCAGGGCTAGGGAGATGCAGTATTTTTATGGCTGATTTTCATTTACTTTATTCTATAGATACGTATGGAGTATATTTACATAATACTTGATATGAATATTTTGAATTTAGTTTCAATTTTAAAAGTTGTTCACAGAAGTCGGGAAAAATGTAGATTTACAAGAACTGTTTATTTATGTGTTTATTTAGAAGTAACATTGGTTTAACACACTGCATGTGATTCAGGAGAAAGATTCACACCTTCTCAGATGTGAATCCCACTTCCATCATAGCACCCGCATTCTTTATCATATTCCATTTGGCCCCTTCCATAATTTCTTCCAACTCCCCTTCTCTAGTAATATTAACTCTGCAGTCATATTTACAGACTTTGTTTTGGCTAAATTTTGCCTCTTCCTTTGTTTCATTTCTCTGTATTCCACACATGAGGTAAAAAATCCAGTATATCTTTCACCCTCTGATTTACTTAATTTCACATAACCCCCTTCAATTCTGCCCTGTTTTTGCAAATGACAAGTACACATCTTTTTTATAGCTGAGTAGTATTCTGTTGTTTGTATATCACTTCTTAATTCTGTTAATTCATTGGACACTTAGCCTTTTCTATACTTCATTTTTGTAAAGAGTACTTCCATAAGCACAGGAATGTATATAACCCTTAAGTTAGAGTTTTTGCATTCTTTGTGCAAATGCCAAAGAGTGAAATTGTGGGGTTGTATGGTAGATCTATTTATGATAGTTTGAGAATTGTCCATAGTGATTTTAGTGGCTGGATCAGTCTGCATTCCCACCGACTTTATATAAAGGTCCCATTTTCTCCGCAACCAAACCAACATTTGTTGCTTAGGATTTTTTTTTAACATGGGCCATTCCCAAGAGAGGGAGATGATATATCATTGTGGCTTTGATTTACATTTCCCTGGTAATAAAATATTTTGAATTTTTTCATGTTTCTATAGTTCCTTTGTCTTCTAATTTAAATAAAAATAAAATATGAAAATTAAAATTAAAAAATAAATTTACAAGACAAAATAATATTAGCTAGATTATTGTTCATATGACAAAAACCCTTCTATTTTTCTCTTACTGTAGGAAAAAAAGAACTGAAATAAGATTTTTTTCTTTTTATGTTGTTTTATGAGTGAAATCCTAAAGAGGTAAATTGTCTAAGATAAGAAATATTAAAAAAATGAGTTCTCCAGCTGTACCATAATAATTTAATATTGTGAATACAAAAATGTGCTGAGTTCATAACATCTGTGTCTTATTATATCAATTAGTGGAATTTTTGAAATAAATGAGAACAGTTATTTATCCTGTTTTTTATAATGTGTGATTGGACCAGAAACATAAAGAATCAAATTATACTTTTGATTTATCAGTAACGAAGTAGGTATCTATAAGCAATTTATTTGAAAAAAAAATGAAAAAACTTAGAATCTCTGGGGGAAAATTAATAAACACACACATGCAAATCACATACATCACAAGATATATGATTTAATAATATTTATGTAGGTCATAAGTTACAGTATTTAAGTGAAAGAGTACTTTGTTCAGCAAGCACTAAAACTGAGTAAAAATTTGTCTCTCAGATTTAAAATATTACCTGCCTATAACTTTGTAATGAAGTTGCATTCCTGTTAATGCTTAGATGACAAGCACAAGCCACAGATGTTATTTTTAAGGATGTGGAGTGGTTTCTTAATTGACCTTGACATAATTGTAAATTCACATGTAGTTGTGGGATATAGTGTCATAACCAGAATATTGATTGCTATTAATATATTTCACTTATTATAAATCCCCTGTTTTGCTTCTACCATTGTGTGTGTATGTTCATGTGTGTAAGTGCTATACAATTTACCATCCTCCATAGGTTATATATCTAACACATGTCAATATACTGAGTATTCCCAACAACTTCACATGTGTTTATAACCATAACAAACTCTTAAAGTCCCTTTGACACTCGGCAACAAATCCTAACAACCACTGTCCTATATTTTCAATATTTATAATTTCAAAACTGTCATATAAACAGATTACTTTCAAAATGACACTTTTCACTCAACATAATTCTCTTGTGATATGTTGAATTTTTTCATAGATTAAAAGTTTGTATTTATTGCTGAATAGTCTTCCACAGTATGTATGTACCACAGTTAACCACTATCCCAAAGAAAGACAGCTGGAATGATTCTAGTTTGGAGCTATTCTAAGAAAACTGAGTATTTGTATAAGGGACTTGTGCAAAATAATTACTTTGCAATTACTGGATTCTCTGATAGCTGCATATTTAATTTCATAAAAAATAACTATTTATCAGATTGAAAATAATGTTGCGCATTCCCTCCTGTCATGTACAAGTGATCTAGTTACTCTGCAGCCTTGTGAGCATTTGGTACTATCGGTATTTTTTCATTAAGCTTTTGATAACTGATCTCTCTCGACTTTTTTTTTTTTTTTGTACATCATTTTGCTAAATAGCTGTCATCAAAACATTTCTGTGATACCCAAAGTAGTAAACCCTGATTATTATTTGTAGTCTTAGACTGATTTTTGAATTTACTGAAAAGTCTCTACTCTCCATGAGCTCACACTACATGTTTTTGGTTTCTAGAATGTTCGATCTCTCAATGTGTGGTTAGTTCTTTTGTGTTTCTGCTTGTATTCTTGGAGGCATATCATAATTTACTACGAAGATGCTAAAAGAAGACCTCAGCATATAACAATATTTTACCAACCTTTTGGAGAAATCTAAGCAGATTTATAACATAGTGTAATAAAATTTCTATTAGATATGTTTAGTATATCTGTATATTTAATATATACTGTTCCTGGATCAACACTATTAAGTTTGGTTGATTCCATGATCAATTCCTCTCTCACCAAACTGCCATTTTGAACATAGTAGATTCTGTCAAAGATGGTGCTGTGTATGATGTCCTTTCTACCTTCAATTTATGTTTTGGTTCATAGAACCATGCCCTTACAAATAAATGCAGACTACATTGTGTGGTCTTTGAGACTCTGCTCATTTCTTTCCCTATGAGGGAAACAGGCTTAAAGGCACATGGAAAGTTTCCAAATTTAAGCAGTATATTCTAGGGGGAAATCCAGTTAAATCCATTGTTCAGAAAAAAAAGCAACAAACTTTCTAGAAAAACAATGGTGGTCATAAAACCCTCTAAACACTCATATGCATTTATGTCAAAGTAGACTTAAAATTTCATACTCTGAAAATTTTGTCTAAAGTGGCTTCAGAATTTTTTGTCAACAAATGGATCTATATTAGAGTCCACTGAGTTTAACATAGCAAATATAATTTTAAACCTAAGCTAAAAACCAAATTGAAAGCTTGCATGTTTGTTTTATTGCAGTACATAGTGTAGGGCACTTTCAAGCATATCTGGTTTCAAAAATTTAAATAATTTCAGTGCTCTTTTACTCCTAATTCTTGGCTTTGCTCATCCAGTAAAGCTTTATTCAGACAGTCTCTCCACATGAAACAGGGTAATCCTGGAAGCTCCAAACTTTAATAGGTTAGAGGTTTTATAGTTTAGAGATACCGTATATTCTTTTTTTTTTATAAATATGTATTTTTATTGTTATTTATGTCTTTTACATTTTGTATTCCCCTTGGGTAGCCCACCACCAATTCACCCGTGATCCATCTTCATGGTCCCTTGTGTTCTTTTCTATTCCATTTTGTGTCCTTTTCCTTCCCTCCCTCCGCCTCCCTCCCCCCCCCCCTACTGATTGTCTCTCTCCCACCCGGCCTCCCTATAGTCCTGTTATAAGTGAAACCATTCGATATTTTTCTCTTTCTTTCTGTCTTATTTCACTGAGTATGATCCCCTCTAATTCCATCCATGTCGCTGCAAATTTCATGTGTTTATCTTCTTTCCATGCTGAATAGTATTCCATTGTGTATATGTACCACATCTTCTTGATCCAATCATCTATTTTTGGACATCTGGGTTGCTTCCATACCTTTGCTATTGTGAACAGTGCCGCAATGAACATACGGGTGCATGTATCCTTTCGGATTAGTGTTTTTGTATCCTTTGGGTAAATTCCCAAAAGT